>VWZO01016420.1:111710-141488 GCA_013396975.1 Bucco capensis
CCCAGCTCCAGAAGGATAGGGAGCTGGTGGAGAGAGTCCAGCACAGGGCCACCAAGATTATTAAAGGAGTGGAACATCTGCCCTATGAGGACAGGCTGAGAGAGGTGGGTCGCTTCAGCCTGGAGAAGAGGAGACTGAGAGGGACCTCATTAATGTTTATAAATATGTTAAGGGTGAGTGTCAGGAGAGGAGAGCCAGGCTCTTCTCAATGTCATTCAATGTTAGGACAAGAGGGAATGGGAGTAAGTTGGACCACAGGAGGTTTAGTATTAACATGAGGAAAACTTTTTCACAGTAAGGGTGACGGAGCACTGGAACAGGCTGCCCAGGAGGGCTGTGGAGTCTCCTTCTCTGGAGACATTCCAGAGCTGCCTGGACACATTCCTGTGTGACCTCATCTAGGTGATCCTGCTCTGGCAGGGGGATTGGACTAGGTGATCTTTCTAGGTCCCTTCCAGTCCCTAACATTCTATGATTCTATGAAGAGAGAGAAAGAGTCTCTGCTACTGTATTTTTTAGGAAGTTATATCTGCTGTTTTTCTTTGCCTGTCATATTCCTCTGTATCCATGATCTCCAGGTCAAAGATCATGGACAATATGCCTCTCATGAGGTACTCTCCTGTTGCTTAAGGTCATGAGGTACTCTCCTGTTGCTTAAGGTCATAACGTACTCAACACTTAAAAATAAAGATGAGACATAACAAAAAAATAACATCCACAGCTCATGTGACTATCATATACTTTTCAAATTGGTTTGGACAAGGAAAATATGCATAGTATTTTATTTGAGGATCAAAATGCCTTGAAGTATGATCTTTGAGATGTTTTAGGAGAGAAGTAACAGCTCTGAACCATAAACAAAACTAGTTATCTACTGATAGTGATATTTATAGTGATATTTATACTGCTGCAGATGATCTTGAGGGCAGTATGTATGAATATTATTAAGATTGTTCCAGGCTACCTAGATTGATGGTCAGCAGGAACTATTTTCAGTGGTTGAAGTGAAATATTACCTGGTAATGAATTTTCCCTGCTAAAATTTTTATTCACACTGAAATACCTTAATGTTGTGTTTCAACTACTTACAGTTAGTAGCAGATTAGCGTGAATTTATATGACTATTTACTTCTGGGTATATCCATGCCAGTAGAATAAGAATACTGAAAAATTAATAGGTTAGACAGATAACCTACATAGCCTAACAGAGCAGTGTATCTCCCCTGTAGAACATCTTCCTGCCCTGACAGCTGTGACACATCACTGCCACACATCTTTTTTACTGGGCAATAGTTTTGACAGTTATGTTACAGAAAAATGTTTGGGGTGGGGAGGAAGGCAAAGAATTTTCAGTCAGCTAAGGCTATCAGAAAACCAGGCAGTTTTAACTGCTGCCTTGAAATCAAGTAAGACTAAACACTATGTAGACTGCAGTGAAATAATGCAACAAGCAGGGGTTGCAATGTGAGAAGACAAGTTTCTGATGGTCAGCAAACCAGAAATAGTATCTATTGAGAGGGCAAATCCACAAAAACAATCTTTTCAAGGTTTTGCAGGTAATCCTAATTTGCCAGGTCTTTGATTTTTATTTAGTTTTTTCCCTCACTTTCCATAGGACAGCAACACTAAATGCATTCTCTCTGCTCTGCTGGGTATTTGGAAAATGAACAGTGAGAGTCTCATCTCAGAAAAGCCTACATAAGTCCTTGCTTATTCTACTTCATCTTTTGCAATATTTTCTACTGCACTAGCAAGCCTGCTACATGGAAAAGTTGTAGCATTGTGAGTCTTAATTTAAGTGAATAAAAACAGCTATCATAAAAAATAGCCAATTATAGGAAATGAAAATTAAAAAAAAAATACCCCCACATTCTAGTGCTAAGAAAAAACAACATATTTTCATCAGATCATCAAAGAGTGCTCTCCCCAAAAAACATGTTCTTGTTATCTCTTATTTCACTATTTCTCATAAATTTCCATATTTTAAAATTAAAGATTCTCAGGAACAAAATCATGAGCTATGAGACAGCTGATTTTCTTTCAGTTGTCTTGCAGTCCATAAAAAATGTCTTTATTAATGTTCAAAATAGAATTAAAAAAAAAAAGGGACTGATAATTCATGATGTATTTTATGCTCAAACTGAAGGGATCAGGAAGTTATCAATTGAAATAATGACTTAGAATGGAATGTTACATTCAAAAAATGTGTAGTTTCGGTCCTTAGGGACATGGGGTTTAGTGGTGAGCATGGTAGTGTTAGGTAGCCAGGTGGACTCGATGATCTCAGAAGTCTTTTCCAACCATAACGATTCCAAGATTCTATAACGTCAGCAAGATGTTAGTGGTGTTGTTACTGTACCAGTAGGTAAGGCAACTTGAAGCTCTGCTTTGCTATAATACGTTGAGTGTCATTTCATTAGATTAATACAAGGAATTTTAAAGGTCATTGTGAGCTCATGCTCCATAAAAATAATACTGTGTAGTGAAGTAGGTGAGGTAGAAGAAAAAAATCACAGACTCAAATGTTAATTTTTAGTCATGTGTAGTTTGAGTGTTGTTACATTGTCTTAAATTACTTAATAAGCAAATTTGTGTATTTAGCAAGTAAAAATTTCAAACTTCGAAGAAAACCTATTCTCATAGTATTCACTTGTTCTCATAGTATTCATCTAGTAAATACATAACATTTTCGTAAACTATTTAATCTTTTTCTCTGTTTCTTCGGAAGTGTCTTGAAAGTTTCCAGTATGTAATTAGACTATGCGATATCTGCTAATAATTTGTGATAGATTTTTCACTTTTATATGGTGTAATTAAAAATACTTTGAGCATAATAATACATACACATGGTAATTCTTTCTATAAGCAGCATAAACTTTATTTGTCTGTGTTCTTGTCTACAAATGCAGTGCAGCTTCATTCCCTGAAAGCTGAGATGAAAGAAAACTGTCCTAGTATTTTTGTTGGGAGTGTGGGTTATGGTAATGTCAGTATTTTTTTTGTTGATTTTCTGTTTTGATTTGGTTTGATTTGTTGGTGTTTTGTGGGGGTGCTTTTTTATTATTTAGAAGAGTTAGAAGAGTCATTCTGGTCTCTTTTTAAAAACTACAGGACTGAAGTTCAGCAAGTAAACTTGCCAGAAAATTTTGTCCAGTGGCACACAAATGAAATGCTTGATAGCTGAGTTTGTTATGTCATTGTTCTTAATTTCCTTTCATCAGTACTTCACTTGCTTAAATAATTTCCTTTTAATCTATTGAGTTTTAATACTGGAATGCTAGCAAGCTAAAACCTTAAATCTGTTCTCTCTGGGCTCAATTAACTCTACCAGCTACACAGAGCAAAGGACACTACACTGACAACAGACTGTATGAAATGAAGTGCACTCCAGTGTCACAAGTCATCTCCTGTTCAATTCTTTTTCTATAAAGAAGTCCTTTCAACTCTTCATACAGCTGCTTATGAGTTGCTGTCATATGTTCACTTTTGATAGTGACCAGAAATCAAATGAAGAGAAGTCAAGTCTCTCATATTCTTCTTTATCTTCTTCTTGCACGCATGCTAGTCGGCTATGATTAAAAAAACTTTCCAGTTTCTCTTCCATAGCAGCATTCACAGTTGGATGAAATACTAGCAGAGGACTTACATACATGGTCAAATTTATACATAAAATTATCCCATTACTTTTTTTTTTCATTTGATGCTGTGTTATAAGAAATTGCAAATTATCTTTCTTAATTAATATTGTCCATACCATTCATGGTTTTATGAAAATCTACCACATATCTCCTCAAAAATTTTCTCCCTAGGCTAAAAATATATTACAAATTTCCACATTAACATTGTTCCATAGTTTTGGATGATTACCTTTTCTATAGGAATCTGTGCCTATTTTAGGGTAGTTCCCCCACCCCAGGGAAGAACAGAATAGAATCATAGATTTAGAATGATAAGATTATGTTCTTTTTTCCTTTTGATCTCAATTTTTTTCCTACTAATTAACTGATTCTCAAATACTTTTCTGGAGAAAAAAAAAAGATATAGAATTTTTACTTTCTATTGGTGAGTGTTATTTGAAAGACAAGAGCACAAGTAATTGCAAGCAAAAAAGATTTTTGAATTAGATTCTGTAAAAGTTTCAAAATTATTCTTGGTATTATGAGAAATGTAGATCACTTTACTTCACAAAATTATGAATTCAATTAAGATTACAGAATAGTCTTCTGGCTATAGTTCTGCATGAGGGCATAGAATAGTTTTATAAACACATATTTCTGTAGATTGGTTCAAAGTCTCTTCTCCCACATTAACAGTGAGAGGACAAGAGGAAATGGCCTCAAGTGGCACTAGGAGGGTTTATACTGGAAAGGAGTATTAGGCATTGCAACAGGCTGCCCAGGGAGGTGGTGGAGTCACCATCCCTGTAGGTGTTTAAGAAATATATAGATATAATACTTAGGGACATGGTTTATTAGCATGGTGGTGACCGGTAGGCTTGATGAACTTAGATTGTATTGTAAGTACCTGCAGAAATTCATCCCTGTGGCCATCGACTTCTGATAGCTGTCTATTGTCTTCCATGAATTTAATTGTGAATAATTTGGATTTAACCATCTCTAAACAATCAGACATCCTTGTTATATGCCATAGATTAATTTCATAGTGTAACTCTCATGCAGTTAATTTGATTTATACTTAGGTAGGATGCACACAGTTGAGAACTGAATGAGACCCTGTTATATGCAGACAAGGAGAGCATAATCAAACTGTGCTCCAACTAGATCTTATGTCAGCATAAGAAACATTCCAAGATTTTGGCTTTCTAAGTGAAATCTTGATTGCCATAAAAGGGAAGCTGAAAATAATTTTAGAGTGATTAATCGCATAAACAACTATTAAAACCCAAGACTTATTCTCTAACCCAAATTTCTTTTTTCATCTCTAAAACCAGATCAGATAAGGTAGATGACCAGCTTATTTCACCTGCTTGTATGTCTCTCCATTAAATTCAAAATGCAGGTATCCATAAGAAGAGCATAAACAGAACTTAATTATATGGCCCAGTGAGAAGGAAATAACTGCAGAAGGTTGGGCAGGAATGTCTTTGATCTCCTTTGAGGGACTATTTCTGTTCTTCTTTTCTATTACTATTTTTATCATTAGGATAAAGAACATTAGGACCATCGGAAAAAGACTTCATAATGAAAATCTTTTGGCTATTGGTTATAAAACAGTAAATTACATGTGTCCATGAATGCACCTGGGCACTGGGCCAGGTGGCACTGAGCAGCAAGCACTCATCCCAGCAAGTTAGTCTCCAGAGCTGAGTGTCTTTNACACCTGGGCACTGGGCCGGGTGGCAATGAGCAGCAAGTTAGTCTCCAGAGCTGAGTGTCTTTGTGCAGAATTCCTTTTGGAATGATCCCTAGCAAATTCTAATTCCTGAGGAGTGCCCAGAGTCCTGAGGGAGGTACATACCAAAATAATCCTGGGGAATTTTCTAACATTTTACTAGTATAAAAAAATGCGTTCCTATGTCTCAAACACTGTTTAATTTGCTGGTAGAGACACAGCTTCTAGGAAGAAATTATCTAATGATGTCTTCTATGTTAGGAGCCCCATATTCACATTTCCTCTTGTTCACTAAGTTGCATGCATGTTTAGTCCCATAAACTTGCAAGCGATTTTGGCACACAGTGAGCTAGGGAAGAATACAAGAGAACTTCTTGCAAATTTTTCTCTGTCTCGTTCCTCAACTTTTTTCTTTGCAAGACAGAGTTCCCTCAGGCCGATGGAGATATAACACAAATTCCTCATCTGGCATGAATTCATTAACCAACAGAAGTTTATGGAAAAGGAAGGCTCTATTTCTTTGAAGCCATGATCAAGGGAAGATCAGGCATTCGGTATCCTGAATGCGCAGGAGGGATTTACCATATGCTTCTGAATCAGCTACTTTTTCTGATAAAGCTATTTATTTAATGTTTTCTATTGGGTAGTTACTGTCCATTTCCAAGTTGCTTACATGTATCTCCTGAGGTCACTGAATTACTCTATGCCAGTTCCCTATGCAGTCTAAGGACAAAAGGGAATGATCTAATTTAGCTTCCCTGAAACACCCCACAGAGACCTGTACTTCTCTCCTTTAGCTGTAGCCAGCGTTCTTTACTTAGGTTGTTTGGATTACTCAAATGCATGCCTTTAGATGTTACATAAAGGATAAGTTAAGAGCCTAAAGCAGAGATATTGAAGCTCATCTTATACTTTATTTTCTGGAAACAGAGAGAATTCCATTGAGACAGAAAAAACATTTTGTAGTGTATAGTGCACATCACAGGTTCATCCTGCTTCAGAAATGTCACTGTAATTTTTTTCTGTCCCAAAAAAACGAGTCACTTTAGGGTGCTTTTTTATTTCACAAATACTACATTTTAAGCAGATCAACCAGATCAACAGGCAACACCATCTGAAGCTTTTCTTTCTTTATCTTTTCACTAATATATTTGTACACATAATCATAGAATTATAGAATAGTTTGGGTTGGGAGAGACCTTTAAAAATCATCTGGTTCAACCCCCCTGCAGTGAGAAAGGACATCTTCAACTAGAGTAGGTTGCTTAGATCAGATAATATATAATATTCATTCTAACACTGTTTTTTTACTAAACAGAAGCACTATTGTTATTCTGATATTATAGCTTCCCAATCATTGTCAATGGCAGGACTTCTCTTAATTGCACAATTGTACCACTCATGGTTCTTTTTCAGAACACAAGAGTTACCAATCTGATTTTTATTATAAAAGGTCTCCAGGAGCTTTTACTTACCTCTAGAGAATGGAGGTTAACAGCTTCGTAAAAAACACGTAGCTATTATAAAATGCACAGAGCTAGAAAAAAAATCGTCATTCCTAAATAACAAGAAATAACCCCTTTCTAAGAAATAATGCTAAAATTGAACTAGAGTGTCATGTGTATTAAAAGCAGCAAAATACAGAATTGAAGTCAAACAAAAGATATACCCAAGAGACAAACATTTCATTCTTAAGAATGCAACAATTGTAGCCTAAAAGATTTAAAGCACTGCCAAACAGTTTTATGATCATGCTTAGAAGGATGTGTTTTGAGAGTGGCAATGATTACTGAGGCAAACTGATTTTCATACTGAATATTGCAATCTGATATAAAATTCTGAGAGTTGGGCTGTCTTTCTAATCTAGTCTGGAAAAACACTGACAGAACACAGTGGAAAATCATACTCTTTTTTCTATGCAAAAAGTTGTCCAGTATATCAGTCCTTTCTTAAATTATTATTTATTCAAAGCTGTCATTTTAGACTGTCCTGATAATTACAAAAGCAGCAAGACATAGGCGTTGGAACACAGACCACAGTCCCATTCTTTTGGAGATGACAGCTACTGCAGAAAGAGTAAGTGGACCAGTAAAAGCAATGAGGGTGTTGCAGAGCTAAAAGAGCATGAGTACTAAAAGGGCTAGCTGTATATCAGCTAGTGTAGTACCTGCACTATGGCCCTGTAGTAGCTGCCCAGTGAAACCCTGTTTAGACTTCGGTTTCAGTATTAATAGCAACTTTTATAGCACTTCAGAAATAAAAGAACTAACAAATTTAATGGGACTGTGTAGTAGCAGTTGTGATGTTCAGGCTGTGAAGGAGCATTCAGAGTCACTTATATGCAATCTTCAATGATCTTAATTTGTTTAAGGGATTTCAGAAAAATGAAGTGTTTTGGGTACTGAGCTGTCATGGTTTAACCCCAGTAGGCAGTTACGCCCCACTTAGCTGCTTGCTTACTCTCTCTGCAGTGTGATGAGGGGCAGAATTGGAAGGGTAAAAATGAGAAAACTCGCGGTTTGAGATAAAGTTTGTTTAACAGATAAGACAAAGCTGTGCAAGAAAGCAAAACAAAATAAAGCTTTAATTCACTACTTCACATCATCAGGCAGGTATTTAACTACCTTCTGGAGGATATGTCTCCATTGTGCGTAATGGTTACTTGGAAAGACAAATGCCATAACTCAGAACACCCCTTCTCCGTCTTCCTTCCTCCAAGTTTGTTGCTGAGCATGAAGTCATATTATGCGATATCCCTTTAGTGATTTTGGGTCAGCTATCCTGGCTGTGTCCCCTCCCAACTTCTTGTGTAACCCCAGCCTGCTAGCTGATGGCAAGATGTGAAAAGCAGAGAAGACCTTAATGCTATGTAAGCACTGCTTAGTAACAGTTAAAACAGGGTATGTTACCAACTCTGTTTCAGTCACAAATCCAAAACATAGCACCATTACAGCAGACAACTGCTAGCTACTTGGATCACCAAAACATCATACTAGAACTCATGATGTCAGCAGTCATAAATGACATAGAAAAGACAGTGAGAGAAAATAGAAGGTAAGAAGGTTTTCTGATGATAACTGAAAAGACTAAAAGTTCAGGCCAAATGTGAAGTATTGTAGAAGAATCATGTAAGAGTTAGTGACTATGCAAAAAAAACCCCAAAACTGACTCATAGGTGTCTGTAGTTAAATGTAAAGTGTGGAAAAAAAAAATCATCATTACATCATAAAAATCCCTACTATACCTTAATAACAATGATGAATCACTAAGTAGTTGGGATTTTTTAACTTAAGGCAAAGAAATTATGGACATGAGTTATGATAGAAGTCTTTAAGGTCATGAATGGTGGAGTTTTGTTTTACTGGTTAAACAATGTGAAACATCAGAGATGGCAATTTCAAAACAAATATAAGGAGGCAATTCTATATAAAATTTTTAGCTAACCTGTAGAACTCCATGACACAGTTTTTTAAGTATTTTTAAAGCACAGAGACTCAATGGAAGACCAGATAGTATTAAAGAGAAATCCTTAGAAATCTGTTAAGTATGAAGACATCACTCTAAGCTTAGAAAGTATCAGACTAATACATGAGCTAAATAAACTTTGATGTGATGAAATATGGCCATCTTGCATTCTTATTTTAACTAGGCAATAAGGATAGTTATATTTTCAGCTACAAAAGCTCTCTTATTAAAGAGCTAAAGTTAATGAAAAGGTTTATAAACAGTCATTTACCCTGTTCTTTCTTCCAATAAGCCACTTCAACAATCTCTGTTCAACCTTCTTAGATGGAAGTTTTAACTTCTGCTGTCTGCTGTCTCTGAGCCCATCACACAACTCCATGATCCTCTTGCCAATGTCTTAGTCTTTGCATAAATTGTAAATTACTGGGAATATGCTATAATTCTATGCTATATTGAATATTTTGCAGACTCCTGGAGTAACCCACAGTCCTTATGGGAGATACAATACATGCAGCTTTACAAAAATTTTCATGTGATCCAATCATTTCAATTGTTAATAAAAGTTCAAAAACCAAATTGCCTGCCTTTTACAGCTCCTGAGGATGAAAACATTTAAAATACAAAATAGTAAAGAAAGCGAACTTTTTAATGCCTTTTTCTTGAACACTGAATTTTTTCTACCGAGGAACATTGTTGAAAGGTTCATCTTCATATCTTATTTTTAATCTCCACTCATGAATACTGTGAGTCCTTACACAGAATAAGTTGAATAAAAATCAGCGCTAGGATAAAAGGAAGAATGGAAGAAAGTCCACAAAGTAAATTATCAGTACAATTAGACAACAGTGCCATTTCATACAGTTTAGAGGATTTCAATTAATTTTGGATATCATATACTAGATATATTGAAAGTCTGCAGTTATCTAATGATAATCCCAAATGGAAAGGGAAAAAAAAGAAAAAAGAAAAAATGAAACAAAAAAGTCTTTGTCTTCCTATCTGAATAAAGTGCGAAAGGGAAAAATTATTTCATAGTAGGACAGAGTATGGTACTGATAAGGCATTAAAAATAATAGAAAGATGTTTATAGCTGTTTTGTAAAACTGTTTAAACTTCAAAGACTTTAGTAAAAGTCAAAAGACCCATATTTCCTAAGTTTCCTAGATTTTACAGCAAGGCAAATAAAGCATCAGTGGTTATACAGTGATGATAAGGCTGATAAAGGAACACTGTGATTTCAGAGACACTTCTTTGAGCCAGATTTGTTTGTACTTTAAAGAACAGATACATCCAAAAAAGGTTATTATCAGATGTTCAGGTCATGTTTAAAAGATCTATAACTGAATCACATTAAAAGATCATTGCCTCTAAAGACATATTGGAAATACAGGGTCAGTTCCTTTCAATTGAGACAATATTTGTTATTTTAAAGTAAAATATATGTAGAAAAGGAAATAAGAGTTCCAGTACTAAATAAATTGAATTCTGTTTGTATTAAGTAAATGGTTAGACAGGGAAGTAGGTAGGTAGACTCCTAATCATATGTTATGTTTACCCATAAATAAAGTACAGAAATTGTGTTTGAAAATATGGTAAATGAGTTCAAAGAATTAAAAAAAAAAATTAAAAAAAGGCAAAATAGAACTTATAATTCTGGTACAGAACTAAATGAGAGTCATGTTTTGTCCCAGCCTTTTCTTTAATAGGAGAAAGATAGAAAAATACTTTCTGGTTTAGGTGTTGGATTGATTTCTTTTTTGAGTGGAGAGGTGTTGTTTGGTTTTACACAGGATGTTATCTATGCTGCTCCTGTGTTAGTACACAGCTTCCATGTAAAAGTAAAGTGAGTGTTTTGAATGTTTAGTCCTGCTTCTTCCTCCTTTCCTATTTTCATTTTAAAAATTAAAAAAGGAAGTAAAACTTCTACATTGCATATTTCATCATGTCTTTTAGATAATTAAAAAGTTGACTGTAACACACTGTAAGAAACCAGAAGTCCTTATCTTAACCACCTCTTCACACAGTATCATACTTAGGTTAGTAGTTTTACAAACTGTTATCACTGTGACTCATCATAGCCAGTGTTCACCAGGAAGGTATTTATTTTGTTGACTACACTTCTATATAATCTCTGCTGGTAAGACTAATTATGTTCCCAAACAGCTTCAGAATCTCCTCATTTCCATTTTCAAGCAACCTTGCCTCGGATTTCAGAAACAATACTTGTAATGAGGTAAACCATTTCTGGATAATTATGTACAATAGTGTCACATAACACAAGAAACAAATTCTCAGTTTCCACAGTATAGAAAAGTAAAACATAGAGTTTCACATTTAACTGTCCTAAATTCCAACTCCTTCTAGAAGTATGTACTTAATATATATATTCTATTTTTTAAAAATGAATTTTACATTTTGTTTATAAATCACATTTTATTTCTATAAAAATCTGATACACAATAAACATCACTTGTCCTTCTTCAAAAAAATTATTCAATTTACAACTGGTTTTTTTGATGATCTTCATCCACACTTCAGGGCATCTCAGGAGCCACCATACACTGCAACTAAAGCTCCCTTTAAGAGTCCTCAACCTCTTACGAAAGAGTAAATGTCCAACTTTAGATGCCTGTTAAAAACATACAAATAGTCTTAAGCAAATAAAATACTCTGAGGTAATTGAAGGACACAGAATGAGCTCCAGAACTGTACAGACCTCATTTATCCTTAACTGTTAGATCATGTCCTTTGCTGATTTAAAGTCTGGTTGTTAGCAACATCTTTGCTTTGTAAACATGCATTACTTTGATACAAGTATTCAGTGCAGCCTTTGTGCTGTATTTTGTCATTAGTAATTTAAGTTGTAAAAATGTACATAGGAAACAATTTTATCTCCAGATATTGCACTGAAATAAAAGGTGAATGTGTTTGTGTTCAAAGCTCTTCTAAGATAAATTTATTTTTTATTGCTGTCCTTTCCAGTTGTATTGACTTCTCTCATCACGGTCTTTAATGAAGCTTATTATTCTCTTTCTTTCAGGCCAGGGATAGTACAGTGAAATAGGCAATACTTGCTATATTGGATAACATAATACTTCTTTTACTTTTAAAAATTAAATCTTGATTATTGTCTATTTTTTGTGGTAATCTAACCTTTCTAAAGGTCCCCAGGAGTATTGGACTTGACTAGAAAAGCAACACTTTGCTTAGACTGGAGAAATACTTTTGAAATAAACCAAGCAATTAGTTATATATTCTTCATGTCTTGGTCATCATGGAATCAGTCAGTTGCATAGGAGCTTTTGTTGCATTTGGGACTGGGATGATCCTCAGTATTGCTGAGTTGTTGACTCCTAATTGATCTCCTATTTGGGGGAGAGAGAACTGGATAGCATTTTGATGTCTGTATTCTTCCTCTTGAATCCCTAAGCCAATAACTCTACCCATTTCATCAGCTACGCCTCTGTCTGTTCTTACTTTTACTTATCTTTCATGTTAAGCACAGATGTGTGTTACTAGTGTTAACTGATCCCAAAAGAGTTGATTCAGTCTCATGGTTTCTTTTAGGCCTGCTTACTGAAATTTGGCATCAGTCATTACATTCTGAAGTAAGCTTAACATTTTTAAAACTCTTCCAAAACTTTTATTTGAATGCTATAAAAATTACTCTCCATTTGCTTATCTTGTGAGTGGATATCACATCCTTTTAATATATTTGGTTTTCTTGAAGTAAGAAATAATGTGACAATTTCTGCAGACTAACTAGAAGTACTGAAGTTGAAAGATAACTCTTACAACAAACATTTTCAGTCTGCAAAAAAAAAAATCCTGTTCCTGTTACTTTTCATGCCAAGTGCATGGGCTGCAAAAACCTATCTTTTGTCTGCTCAGTAGTGGAAAAGAAAGTGACAACTGAAGCATTTTACAGCTCATAACAGTGTCAGAATGGAAGTCAGTGAGGGAGAAAACACAGAAGGAAAAAAATTCCCTCACAATGTGTACTTTACTGAAGAGAAACAACGAAGAACAAGACAACATCTCTGCAGTGACAGCAAACACATGAAAATAACAGAATAAAATACAAATAAGGAAAAGCAAAACAGAATGCAAATCATCAAAGAAAAGGGCTTCACTGGGTGATACATGTACTTAGAAAAATATATTGGCACCTAGAAAACAAAATACTCCTGGAAATTAGGGAAAAGTTTGAGAAAATTTTAATGGCATTTCAGATTAAGAGAGAGAGAGAGAGGGAGAGAAAAAGTCTAAAATAATTCAGGTTTTAAGTGGGGGAAAAAAAAAAGTTAATTCAAACAGCATTCACGTATATTTCATCTTTGTGGGTGTCAGTTCCCCTGGCAATGGATTATCTAGGTTTAAATAACATTTTCTGTGTCATTATAAAATCTAAATCTCAAAGCAGTTTATTTCTGTGCATTTGCAGAGTTCCTTGAAATACTGTAAGCAAAAAAACAAAGAAATCCAGATGATCAGCATCAATAGGGACATTCCTATTCACTTTTAAAAGGCTTTTAGCCACTCATAAACTAAAATCTCTGCACTTATACATAGGTATACAGACACTAAAGAAATTTTCAAAAAGGACAAAACAAATAATTTAAAAATAGTTCCCTGAAGGAAGCTTCTGAAAAACTAATTTCTGATACTGAAGCAATTGCAGCAATTCAAACTCTCATCCTCTCCATCTCCAAACAAAGCTTTTGCATAATCTGAACTTTGCTGTTATTTTATGTAAAGTAACATCCTGTATTAGATTTCAGAATTGGTTCCAGAAAACTAGTTCATTCAATATAAGGATTTGAAGCTGATCTGAAAAAGTGTAAAATACAATGATTAAAAGGATAGGTTTATAGGTAATATGAAGAAATGTGTTCTTGCCTATTAAGTTAGTAAAGATACAAAATTATCTTTAAATTGCTCTTGTCATTTTTCAGGAAGCTTGTGCTTACAAATTTCACCCTAAACAGCTGTATTCCAGAATAACATCTATCTTCAGATGCATCAAAAAGAAGACAAACATCAGGGAGCCTGGTTATTTCTTATTAATAAAGATTATGAAAATCATTTCATGTGATTTGCTGAGAATGTTAATAATAAGATCTATGCAAAAGGGAGATATAATGGAAGCTAGATATGCGAGCAAGTTTATGAATATAGGGAGCAAGCACCCATGAATACAGAGTGGTATTCTGCTGTAACTGATGAGAATCAACATTCTATTTGTGAATATTATTCCCCCAAATAAAAAATCAGTACATATTCCACCAATATTCAAAACCACAAAACTTAAGATGCTTTTCTGGGAGAAGGTATACGTATTTGAGTTTCAGGGTAGTTTGTGAAGTATTTGAATCACATTTATCCAATTTGCTTGCATAAGAAATTCTCCAAGAGAAAAAAAAATAGCAAATTAATGAGCAAGTCCTTATGATATCTGTTATTTAAAAACTTGGAGAGGGTAGAAGAGAAGAACATTTTGCATTTATGTTGTTTAATAATCTCCTTCCAGCAAGCAAGTAATCTAGCAAATAGAAATCCTGCAATGTGCAGAAGTGTGATTTTTGGTCTTATGCATTACAATGAAATCATTATTCTTATTTCTGACAAACAGAAATAATTATCAGGATTCATATACGCCGACATCAACTAGAAGACAAAATTTATGCAAAAATCATAACACTATATGTCCTGTAATTTATCCTATTTAAAAAAATAAACAAAAGAAAAAATCAGTACATAAATAATGGGCAATGGCTTTAGAAGGATTTTGCCTTAGAGCTCATTTCGAAAAAAATGTCATGTACAGACTTAGAAAAGAAAAAACACTGCACATTCTAAAGAGAAAAATACATGTTAAATTCTGTCTTTTAGGCAGCAGAGATATGTTTCTTTAGTACGTACTGGAGAAAAATGCCATAATAAAGAATAACATTACTATTATTAAGTATTCTGTATTTTTGGTGCATATTCTTTCCATATACTCAAGAAAACAAAACCAACCCAATACAAGTCAGAAAGAAATACCTCTTTTCTTGTAATATGATTTCCCATTTCTGTTTAGAAGCAAAAGTTATGTTGAACATGAGATTGTAGGTAAAACATGATTTAAATTAAAACTGTGCACCAGGATATGACATACTTACTTTAAAATGAGCCATTGTTAGATTTTTTTGTCTTTTGTATGGGTTCTGAGTGAAGCCAAGAAATATACCATTGGAAATGGGGCATGGAAAGCTGATATCATGATGATGAATCCAGAATGAATTCCCAAGGCTGCCATGAACATAGATTGAACAGACTGCTGTATATGAGACAGAAAGGATAGAGGAAAACAAACAGAGCAGCAAACTGAAATGAATTCAAAACTAGCTCTAATGCTAATAGGTGAACGGAAAATTTCTATCTATCTGACTTAGTTAAGGTTCAGCCTTATACAGAATGAGTTTTCCATTTCATTCATCAGAGCTGCTTATATATAAGCTAATAAAAGTTTTTTTGTATGTATAATCAGATTTAGGTGTTTCCTATTACTGCATAGTTACTGATTTTGCCGAAAGACATGATTGTAGTTGAGACTGCTCTACTTCAGGTCTTAACATGCTTATATTTGGGCATTTGCCAATGATTGCATTCTACTGTGAACATCCTGAAGTGTGAAAATCGATAAAAAATATCTAATGAAAAACACGTGACAATAAGCGCTGGACAACAGCCAGGGCATAATTCATATATCTCACCAGCTATAAACCTGAGTGCTAACTCACACAAACTAAAACACACAGTCATCTTTTCAAAGATGATGCAAAATAAAAATTGGCGCCAGTGAATAAATTTAAAAAAGAGGGGAGGGGGAGAAGAAAATTAAATTGAAATGATTGTTCTACTTAGCTAAAATACAGGTATCTGCAGTCTGACACCCAGAGTGTTCTGAAGAGGAAAATGCATCGGTTGGCTACAAACCAAGAAACCAAACAAATTAATAGCCATAAGAGACAACAAAGCCTTCTTAAATCAGAACATCAACAATATCATTCCTCTGTGAATGAAATAGGCATCAACTCGGCCTGACTTCCTAATGCCTATCAACTTCCATACCGTGAGTCCAAAGCTATCATGTTACACAGGAAAGGTACCACATAAATCAACTATGTTTTGCCTGAAGCAGTATCTTCCAGCTCTAACCTACCACAGACCTGAAGCTCTGCACACTTCTTTGTTTTCTGCGAAACAGTAACTTCCACTTTAGTCTGGTGACCTTTCTAAATTCAGCCATTTCAGTCACTTGTAGAAATGTCCCTAAGACTATGCTGAAACTAAGCTAAAAACTGACAGCATATTGTATCATGTCACACAAGCATCTTGTTCCTGTAGAAATACGTTTATGTGAAATGAGTGTCTATCCTTAACCTTTCTACTATAATAATTCCTAAGGGTTTTGTCTGAAGGGAATCCTCAAAATGGAGAAAGAAGAGTAAAGACACTCCTGGCCATCTGTTCAAAGGCAAAGTGAATGTGATAATCCTGCCTGTATAACAGAATGAGGAAATTAAAAACAAATAAAATGCATGGACCCAATTCTGTACATCCACACAGTTTGCTGCAATGGTCAGGGCTACCAGCGTGGGCTAGAGGTACTACTGTCAAGCAATTGGGGATTCAGGTCACTAGTGAGATATAAAATGAACATACTCTTTATCTTTCTGGAATAGACACATATAAAAACAATGTCTTCTATGAAGCATAGGGTAGCATAGGCATATTGAGTGGATTACATCTAATCACATGTAGGTATCTACAGTGTAAGCATGGACAACTTCTGCCTCATTTGTCTAAATTTCAATTTAGAGATGGAAATGGGCATTTTTGTCCTATTCAGCTCATTCTGTAAGTTGTACAACACCACTCATCTCAGACTGAATTCAACACCTAAACCAGGTCATATGAACAGAACTTTATTTTATCTGCATTGATCACAAAGGATTCCTACATCAACTAGCTCAGAAGTAGACATTTAAACATAGATGCAATGAAATCCACTCAACATTCTGTTTCTCACAAAGAGTGAAATTCATTTCAGCTATGCTTAGATGTCTGTTCTGTGAAACATGGAAGTAATATAGATCATTATTTTGGCAGGTTTCCCGTATGTTTCAGGGAATTCAGTTTATTTTTACATTGTTGTTGCATCTCCATCAGTTTAGAACATATCAAACACCCTCACGCCCCCACTCCCCCCCCTTAAAATATGGAAAGTTTAACAGAAAATACAGAGGGTCATGAAAATTATGATCTGATCATTCCACTTCAACTGACTGCAGATAGGTCTAATGCCATTAGTTCCCATATCACCACCACTGACATATATCTACTTGAGAGAATAATCAGACCTCTTATTTGAAATATTTGCATAAACCAAATTCACAGCAGCTGGAACCAGGCAAACTTCACTTCTATTACAGTATTGAGTCCAAATACTTCAGATTTCAATTTGGAAACAATCTATCACAAACTCATATTCACAGTATCAGTCCTAAAATTGTTTCCAAAGCAAAGATGATAACTCCTAAACACTATACAGGGACCTGAAAGATATAGATTGAATTACTAAGCTTCCAGCTTTGATACACATTCTTCTTGTAATCTTGGGGAAGCTATCTAGTTGTTATGTTTTATAGTTCCCAGCAAAATAAGGTATATTTTGTCCCTGTCCTCTCAATTTTTCTCCACGGGATTCTTAAAAATAATTTTGTACTATTGTAATTATTCAGCTAGATTTTTAACTTATGATCTTAATATAAGAACAGGATATGCTAATTTAAATATCCTTTAGTTGTAACATCATAAAACCAGACTTATAAAATATTTAAAGTTGTACTAATTGAAGAATTTACACTCATTCTACTACACCAGTATAATTAGGATAAAAAAATTCTAATTTTCACAAATATACAAAAATTTGGATAAACTCTCTGGACAACAGTAATTTCAAGTGAGGGTGAAGTCTCTTTTTATGACTCAAATGGGTAATATTTCAACCTTACTTTAGGGTGTTTCATAAGACCAGCTGAATATAGAAAGAAAAATGCACAAAATTCTTACTTCCTGTAGCACAGATAAAACCAAAGGCAGACAAATTGCTTTTGTCCTTCAAAAAGCTAACTTCCTTTGCACATAAAGCAAACCCCTTTTCTTCATTGTTTTCTGACTGACGTTCAAAGTACTATGACTACATTAAACTGACCCACAATAACTCTAATAACTGTATTCATAACCTTAGCTTGAATCCGTTTGCTTCAGAGTGATCTTACTGTGACTTATGTTAAGACACATCATCTTACAGTTATTGCTAGCTTAGTTTATTTAAAAGACGGGTAAGTCTTTAAAGATCTGGCTATCCTGTAATTATATGGAGTGTGTTTATGAAATCCATCCCTTAGGTGCCTATAGCTATATTTCAGGTGTGCCAGATTTATGGGGTAGCATTTTCTGGCCTTTATGTTCCAATTGCCCTTCTGTACCTATGAATGTATTCCTTCTTTTGAGAGAGACTCTGGGGAGACAGCATGCTTTGAAATAACAGCAATTGCACAATGTATTCTATGTTCCAGTGTTTACTGAATAATAGGGTTTCCTTTGTCATCTTCCTTTGGTCATCAGCAAAAATTGCTGTAATGACAAGCAGTAACTTGTTAAGCCATGGCAATCTGATTATATTTGCCCTCAGGCTTTATACACCACTGCTTCTAGGACCTGCTACAATCATGTCTTTTTTTTCAGTCTCTCTGCAGCTTCTCACACAGCTTACTGATTAATGTTCTAACCTCTGTATTTGTTCCTAGAGAAATCCCCAGAGTAACTCAGCTGTGTTTCTGCTCTGTATTAATATGTACTTAGTTTGTCAACCTCTTCTTACCTGCTAATATAAGAAAGAATAAAGGTATCTTAAAATTATTTTAACTGCAGAAAGGTGTCTAGAACTTCTAATATTAAAAAGAAACAAAAAAAACCCAACCAAACTCCCATATGCCCAACAACAATAACAACAAAATAAACAAGATAACCTCAAAGGTGTTTTTTCCTGGGTTTTTTTTGTCATTCTTATTGTTGTTGGGGGGGTTATTGTTGTTTGTGGAGGGTTTTGTTTATTTTTTTGTTCTTTGTTGAGGTTTTTTTGTTCTCATTTGTTTATTTGATTTTGTTTGGGGGTTTTTGTTTTGTTCTTTAACCCTACCTTTTTATGATTCTTCCAGGGCAGCCTTGTTGCTGTAAGCTTAGCTGAGTGGCAGAGAAGATTCATAGAATCATAGAATGGCCCAGGTTGGAAGGGACCTTAAAGATCATCTATTTCCAACACCGCCCCCCCACCCCGCCATGGGCAGGGATGCCAATCACTAGACCAGGTTGCCCAGGGCCACATCCAGCCTGGCCTTGAACACTGCCAGGGATGGGACATCCATAACTTCTCTGAGCAACCCCTTCCAGTGTCTAATCACCCTCTGGGTACATCTTCTAATCTCCAATGTAAATTTCCCCTCCTTCAGTTTATAAACATTCCCCCTTGTCCTATTGCAATCAGACCACCTAAAAAGTTTCTCCCCTTCTATTTTATAATCCCCCTTTAGGTACTGGAAAGCTGCTATAAGATCCCCTTGAAGCCTCCTCTTTTCCAGGCTGAATAACCCCAACTCTCTCAGCCTGTCCTCATAGGGGAAGTTCNCAAGACAGAGCCCTGAGGGACACCACTCGCCACTGCTCTCCACCTAGACAAAGAACCATTGACCACAACTCTCTGATTGCGTCCTTCCAGCCAATTTCTTATCAACCAAACGGTCCACCCATCAAATCCACATCTCTCCAGTTTTGAGATAAGGATGTCATGAGGAACCATATCAAAGGCCTTGCAAAAGTCCAAGTAGATGACATCAGTTGGTCTTCCCTCATTAACTGCTGCAATCACTCCATCATAGAAGGCCACCAGATTGGTCAGACACGATTTGCCCTTAGTGAATCCATGCTGACTGCTTAGTATCACCTCTTTATCTTTCATGTGCCTTAACATCACTTCCAAGACTATTCGCTCCATGATATTCCCAGGCACAGAGTTGAGGCTCACTGACCTGTAGTTCCCTGGGTCGTCTTTCCTACACTTTTTAAAAATAGGATATACATTATCTTCACCTTCAAACTGAAAGGAATATTTTTTCTTTTCTTTCTTTCTTTCCTTAACAAAATTATATTCCATTTATTAAAAAACAAAAAAAAACCCACAAAACCAAAAAAACTCCATTTCAGATAACGATATAGTTTAAAAGTATTTTACTGATACACAACAATAAGAAGCAAATGTAATTAAATTAGTAAAATTAGCTTGATTTGTGAAGGTTATTTGGAAAAAACTTTCTTCAAGCATATTAGGGATGGAGGAAAGTTCACAAATGACATCATGAGGCAGATGGGAAGAGAAGAACACACCAGATTGCCATTGTTTTATTATATGAGATGGGTTAGGAAGGATTATGTCAGCTGTTAGTTCATTTGAGGAAATTATAAAGAATTTAATACCCAAGTGTTTCTGAGAAAAAATGCAGTTTGGGATATTTGCCACCTATGGTGTGTACTTAACCCAGAAGTAAGCATGTATTATGCATCTTCCCTTTGCACACAGAGGATATGAGTCTTTTCTAGCCCTCAGCTATAGACCTTATCATTTCACTGAAACTGTAGAGGATCTTGACTTAAGCACTGGAAGTCCCTAGATCACAGCTAAGACAACAGCTGCTGCACATATGCTCACATAAAAAGAAAGAACACTGCACAACAGTAAAAACTACTCTCCAATTCCAAAGAGAAAACATCAGATACCAGGCTTTGATGAAGTGAAAGCTGTGAACACAATGTCTTCCCCAGTCCTCAGGCCACTTATAGTGTATTTTAAACTTTCTCAGACCATGAAAAAATACTGTCTGGTATGCAATAAACCTACCAGAACTTTTGCTATGTGACCTCACTGCCAGAAACTTATAAACTTTTCAAAATTGCAAAAAAAGCCTCGATTTGCAAAAGGAAGACATTTAAGTGTGAAAGGCAGGTGAAATTAGGCTCCTCAAAGATTAGGCCAGGCATTCAACAAGACATCAGGCATCATTCATGTGAAATTTACGGTTTTCTTGAGGAAAGGAAATCAGAGAAAACTTGCCTACATGCTCCCATTTCTGGCTTGCAGCTTGCATGGGAAGGCTCTAGCAATAAGATACAGGAAAGCAGGAAGCTAGAAATCAGTAGTGTCTTACTTTCAGAAAAAAAACAGGGCTCTGAATCCTCAGGAAGCTGCTTCAGCTTCCAGATTTCAGATTCATGTTTCATACAGGGTGCTTAACATGCCAACACTCAGCTTGTTGACTGCTTTGAATACTAATTTAGGTTTCTGTAATGTTATATCCAGGCACATAAACAAGCACTGCAAACTCAGTTTTGAGTGTCTACATTTGCAGTGCTAAGTATCACAATGCCATCTGTTGAATCCCCAGCTGAATCATTCTTCAAAATGAGATTTGGGACTAGAAAGAAATAAGGGATTAGGTATAAAAAGGAGTACTAGTGTATATCAATCACCTAGTGGCCAATCTGTGCTTAAGTAATGTCTATGCTTCATGTATAAAAAATACTTTAAGTTTGTCTCTGAAAAGAATATTTTCTATGTTTTCTGTGTTTTCTATGAAACACCCCTAGCAGGGACCTGTTTCTATTCCCCCCATCTCTTAGGTCTCCTCCTTCTGCCTGGTGTCAAGAGTGTAGGGGATCCTCTGCTTCTAGTGGAGCATCCATCATCTGCATTTATCTCAGGGTTGGTAGGCTGTAGGTCCACCAGTCTATCTCCCTCTCAAAATCCCTGATACTCCTTAACCATTCCACTTTCTCTTTCAGCTCTGCCACCAGGCTGAGCAAATCATCTACCTGTTTGCACCTCACAGAGATGCCATCTTTGCTGCGCTCTAGTACCAGTGACAGGCTCAGGCACTCCCTGCAGCTGGAAACTCTAGACAGCTGCATGTTTGCATGGAAACTATGTATGGGTTGCTACATTCCTTCTGGCAACGGCTTTCAGCCAAATTGAAACCATAGTTAGGTCTTTTCTAGCTAGGCAGGCAATGATGACTAGTTGAGTTCACCTCTTGAGCCAGGAGAGAATAATATGCCATGAGCAGGGAACAGAACCATCCATCACTATACAAAAGACAATTTTATTACATTTGCAGACTCAAAAGTACTGTAGAATCAGGTGTAGAGACATCCCAACGCACACAGTCAGTTTCATTTCAGCAAGGCTTATTAGTTCTGCCTTAGCTCCAGATTTGCAAGGCTCAGACAGCTTCTTGCAGAGTAACTCAGCTGTTTCTCCTAAGCTCCACAGAGTCAGAAGGGCTCATTACCTGGGACACTGGAAAAATACACAGAGCCAACTCTTGACTAGTACTGTGACTGACCTAATAAGCTTGCTCAGAACTTGGTGCTCTAGAGACCATGGACAAGCACAGCTAACACTGAAGCAGAGTTAATAAGCTGTGCAACTTTGAAACTGATGGTGTGCTTGGATCTATTTCTGCCATTCTCCTTCATGCTCCTCATTTTACAGAGTGGAGTGGTATCAGTTGCTTTTAGACTTGAGTTATCTCTGGAAGTAATAAACTAATGAGGAATAATAAATCTGTAATGCATTGCAGCTCCTTTATTAAACAGGGTAAGTACTCATTCCTGCCATTCCCAAATGCATACACATGTAGTCCAAAATGTTACAAGCCTGTTTGGCTTGTACTGCTTCTGTGCCCTGCACTGTACTCACCAACACTCGCAGCTGCACTAGCACAGCACAGGGACACTTGCAATGTGAAGTTTAGATAAGGGAGGAATGATGAACTCAGTGCCATGGAATATACAATTCTCAGCAACTACTGTTTCTGCTGGCTTCCTTTCACTTTTCCTTACCCAGCAGAGAGTGCTTCTTGCCACTTCTCCTCCCATGTTACCATTACCTCTCTCACAAGGAGAACAGAGAGGCAGATAGAATTTTGAAAGAAGAAACATAAGAAATTTCAAGTGGAAACAGAACAAAAATGGAACAAAAGAAGCTGAGCTGCCAAATAGTTTTGTGCAGAGTGAGAAACCTTGAAATTGACATCTAACAAAAGCATGAGTATGCTAAAAAGTATTATATGAATGTAAGAGAGAAATATAATACTAATATTTCAATTAATGTGAAAACTCCTGATTAAGGTGATAATGCTATTATTGACTTCATGGCTTCTTTTTATTTTGTCTAAAAAAATTTTTTTAGTGTTTACACATACGTTTCATATAACCCTCTTTTCTTGGGTCTCAAGAGATATTTTTACTTTGATTTCCTCTAATCCTTTTTTTCTTTTTAACCATCCTTGTTTTTATTTCAGAAATGCCCAGCTGTGTCACTTTTATATTTGTCTTTTTTAATCTTTATTCCATCTTTTTGTATTCCATTTTTTTCTCCTTCTTTCTCTCCAGTCATGTCTTCTCTTTATGTGCAATATCCTTTGTCCTATTTTTCCTTCAATGTATTGCTTAGAAATTCTTTTTCCCTACTCCTTTTCATATTGAAAGGGTTTCAAGAATGAACTAGAATGCCTGGAGACAAGTACTTAGCATTGCAGACTAAAGAACAAGGTGATGAAACTGACATGGACATCTGAAGTTACAGTTTGCCCTAAAAACAGGAGGCAAAAGTATAATCTCTTACCATCCAGTATGCTGTGTGAAAAAAGAGTCCTGCATGTGGATCCCTAGGAACTAGGAGTAGCGATCTCTCTAAACTAGCCTAGAGGGGGATGTAAATGTAAAGAAGTTATATGAAAATGGATTTATGGCTGTTGCTTTTGCTACCACTCCTGAGCTAGAGGAACATTCAGACTCCTTACAGTATGTAAATATTCCTAGGATGTATCTCCACTTGTGCAATCATGGTTTGTCACCACAGAAGTCACTTGACATGCAATAGCATGTAGCCAATGTAAGTAACCAGTTAACTAAGTTTCAAGGGTGAAATTCAGAAAGCTGTGACTTCTTGTAAACATACCTCAATTTAGCTGGAAAGTGTGCATATGAACAAAGGTCTATGGGAGTGAACTTTACATTCTAATATGTCAGTGACATTGTCTGGGACTTTGCAGCCCTGTCAAAAAACTTCCCACTGCTCTCTGTTGGTTTGATGTCAGACATTAGAAGAGTTAGTTTACCAAATGTACAGAGAAAGCTTAGAAGGAAAAGGTTTATTGCCTATAGATGCATGTATAGGAAAAAGAAATCTGGTTTTTGAGAGTTCTTTGATCAAAGAAGAGGTCTTTGATCAAAAGCAAAGCCAAATTCTGTGGCCAGCTGTCACTATTGAATTGGTTTGTTCTTGACATGAATTATTTCCATCTTAATCAAACTTTGGAGTCGATGCGATCGGCAGGGTTGAAGTTATTGGCAGGGAATGTGTTCACAGAGCCGCTTACCGAGAAAGGATATGAAGATCTAATATGACAGGAAGACTTTGTACATGATTAGACTACACTGTGTAATTACATAGATTACACTATGTGAGTTCTGATTTCAGTGGTGACAGAAATTATCACTCAATAGGAACACACTAGGGTCTAGAACTTGATGGACCCTTGGAGAAAAATTAAATTTCAGGAAGATGCTTTTCTTTTGGAAATAACTCATAGATAGTGTCAAATAACATTCTGCCGTGTTCCAAATAGGATATATTGTCTCCTTTTAGATTATTGTACACCTGGGATAACAGATATCAAATGAAGAAGCAAGCCTAACTGGGAACTGCTATGTAGAAAATTCCATGCCATTTATAAACACCTGATATACTGAGTTTGTTATATAATTTCCCATTTTCAAAGACAGTACAGAAAAACATTTAAGAATTTTAAAACAATTAATTAATTGTTCAGAAAACAAGTCTTTCTTGTGTAGCATAGTATTAACCATAACAAAAATACGAGGAAGTAGGAATATATAGATAACAAAATTATAGAACACACACAAACAACAAAAAAAGTCAAACAGACAAAACCCCACCATATAGTAATTAATTTACACTGCTATGGTCAAGTTAGAGAAAGATACCAGACAGTCTAAAACAGTGCCAGTAAGACTTACAAGGTGCTTAAGATGATGTAAAATGACGCCAGGGTCAGTGGTATCTGAAGAAGATGTTGAGTAAAATGAGCCATGAAAGAACATTGCTAGCAGCCTGAAGATGAAGGACACTGCAAATGTTTTCAAGGGCAATGTTGGCAGAGCACTCCCATTTTAAATTAGTACTATTATCAGGAGGTAGTAGGTATGGAAGTGAATTCTTAAGTGTGTTGTAAAAACTTTTTTCAGCATCTCTGTAGGAAAATTGAGTTCTGCTTACTGAGAAGCCTTGAAATTATGAAATAGATTATAACATTTAAATTTCAAACGTCAATGTAACTCTATCTATAAATCCATAAGCTGTTACCCCCACTAACAAGAAAAAAAAATTAACACATTACAAAGTAAAGATAAGACAGAGAGAATATTATAACATCACATAGTCAAATACAGGATAAAATTTCTCCATCCACACAATGTCTTAAATTCATCGTAATTTAAGCCATCTGAGTTGACTAAACAGGGAGCATAGTACTTGTACACCATCTAGGTGCTTCTGTCAGGGGCTAGCATCTGGTGTCATGAGCCACGTCTCAACTGTTCAGGACAGCATTACAATCTGAAAACAGCATTTTTTACAGTGAAAACAATCACTCACTGGAACAACCTCCCCAAGGATGTGATAGAGTCCCCATCACTGAAGGTTTTCAAGGTAAGTTTGGAAAGGGTGCTAGACAATCTCATCTTGGATCTCTTCCCCACAAAAGGTTGGACTACATGATCTTTCAAGGTCCCTTCCAACCAGGTACTTAATTTGAATTGTTAAAGAAACTTTAATTAAATGTTGATAGCTGATTTCAGAAATCAGACACTAAAAATCACTGGTGATTTTGATAATCTTAATTACTATGCTTATTTGGAAAGCAATTGATCATAAATACCTAGGAAAAAAGCCATCCAGAACTTAATCTACACACATTAAATCTGAAAACTCAGTCTTTTTTAGCTACATATTCTCATCTACAGTGTTTTGAAGAAAGATTTTTTTTCTGAAACAAAGCAAATAACAGTTCCTAAAAAGAATTATTTAATATCAGTGTTACAGTGGCCAAAACATAGTCAAAGCTCTAAAAAAGTTAGAAAATCAATACTAGCAGAGCAAAAGTTAATGTTTTAAGTATTCGTAAACAGTAATCTGAAAAGACTATTAAATATAGTGTATTGTTGTGAGTTGACCTTGGCTGGCTGCCAGTTTGTTACCCATCAATTCTCTCACTTTCCCACTTCAACAGGATAGGGAGAGAAAATAAGATGGAAAAAGCTCAAGAGTCAAGATTAAGACAGAGGGATCACTTACCCATTACTACATGGGCAAACCAGGGAGAAGATAATTTATTGCTAATTAAAAAATATTTGGGTCATGAGAAATAAAGACAAATTAAAACACCTTCCCCCCATCCCTATTCTTCTCAGGATCATCTTCACTTTTTCATTCCTGACTGTTATACCTGCTCCCCACAAAAGGCACAGGGGGCTGGTGAATGGGTGATTTATGGTCAGTTCATAACTTTTTGCCCACTACCCCTTATTCCTCCTCATGCTTTTTCCCTGCTCTGTCTTAGACTCACCAAAGGCCAGATTTCCTTCAGTGTATACCCACCTGCTCTAGTCTAGGGGCTCACACCTTCTCCACTGCGTTCCTCTCCATGGACTGTAGAGGCATACCTGCTCCACAGAAGCTACCATGTTGGCTGATGGGCTTAGCTATGTCCCACAGTTTTGAGGCTGCCTGGACCCATCTATGTCCAGTACAGGATAGTCTCTGAACAATTCTTACAGAGGCAAGCCGTGCAGCCCCCATAACAGTCTCTTGGAACAATACAAACGTCCAAACTGAACTGAGCATACAACAGTTTGCTGCTATTTTTGTGTAGCACATTTGCATCTGGGTATGGATAATATTCTTTCTTCTTTTTTTCTATTCTTAGTTCACACTCATATGCAGTCACTGATGATTTTTTTTCAAGGTCCACTTATTAGGTATAGATCCAATGTATGTAAGCCCAAAGCACAAAGCATTGACACTCAAATGAAAATAATAAAATCTTTTTATAACTGTGTTTATAGATATGAGGGCAAGACATTGAGGTAGTTCCTTCTCTTGTGGTCTCTACAGACAACAGCATTAAAAAAGCAAAACAATGCCAGAAACTTTGTGTAAATAAATATTTACCATAATAATACAATTATATTCTACACTTTCACATATAAGTGCTTTACATAACTCATACCTTTGACATGATAAATCTGCTTTTACCAGATACACATCAGTGGTGGTGTATTTTCTAAATGATGGCTGAGTTTACAGGACAGTCATACTTTATTTAGAGAGGAACAACACTCAGTATAGTTATCTATCACTGAATTCTTGGTCTTGCAAACTTTTATTCAGGTACCCAATTTTAGTAGTGAAAAGAATGTTATCTAATCAAGTACACATTAAAGTGACTGCAAGATTAGGTCTGCCATACCGATTTTCGTGTACAGTAGGTAGAAGTCAATACAGAATACATATGGTAAGTCTCTGGACATCCTCTGAATTCATAATAATTTACTTTTACGCTAGTTATAATAACAAGTAACTGAGATTAAAACGAGGGGTGTTTTGTCTCCACTGGCATTGTTCTTTGTGAGAAAACGTAATAGTATTTTTTATGCTTAAAAATTTAGTAACAATGATTTTATAATTTTGTTATCTCTGCCTCCTTAATGCCAGAATCAGTTTAGCAGTTGTCATGCTTTTTCTTCTGTCTTAATAAACTATGTCTCAGCTGATATCCTCAATTCCTTATATCAAGCCAAAAGAATAAGAAAATCACCAAACACAGGGTTTGTAATATAAATGCTGACAAACCATTAAATACAACAATGGTATTTGGAATATCTCTTTTTCTTTTAGAGTTTCTCAGTAAAAACTTGTCCTGTGCCAAACAGTATTACAATAGAAAATAAATCTATTCAATCCAAAATGAGCCTGTTTCAATTTCAAAAGAGAATTTGATATCAAGACTGCAAATGAAGCAAATCAAAAGATAAAATGACATCAAGGCAACTGTTTTACTATCCTTTTCACTTTTGTACTCTTTAATATTAGTTATAAGTAAGACCAATGTAATGTTATAAATTGGAACAAACAGAGTTTTGCAGGTGTTTAGACTCTGGAGAAGTACATCTCAACTGTCTCTAGCTATTTTATTTCACATTTTGACATACGAAAGAACTTTGGAGGCAGAATTTCATTATCCAAACATTCCTTGAATCAGGCAGAGCCACTAAAGATCTGGTATCAGAACAGAATGAATAGAAGACAGAAAAGTCTGAACAACTCTGTTATTTCCTACAGGTCATAATCTCTTCAGCTGTCACTTCCTTAAAAAGATAGCTTTTGTGTGTAGATTTGAACTCCTGTCCACAAAGTAATGATGTTCTGTACTTTGTGCTGATTCCATTTATGCTACACCAGTCCCATTAGATCATCATCACTCCAGGTCTTCCTTGCCCTTTCCTATTCAGTACTATTATTTCCTGATACAGCTCATTCTAGATTTCCTCCAGTCTGTGCATGTTAAGTGCACAAAACACACAGATTTCCTGGGACTTTGTCCTAGTTTTAGTTAGAACAGAACGAATTCTGTTCAATGATTTTACTTTTCAGATGAAGTTCTTCTAAGGAACTGCACTTTCTGAAATTAACAACATGTTTTTGCAGACAGTGCCTGCTTCTAGGAGTGATAAGACCTAATATCAAAGTTACTACCAAGGATTGGTATGCAGACTGCTAAAGGTCACTGCTAAATCTTGTTGAGAGGTACAGAGTAAAAGGCTGCACATTCAGGGAGGAGCAGACAGTTAATGTGACCCTAAACCGATCAACCAGATATTCCATTCCATATACATCATAGTCAATATAAAGCTGAGGGACCACAAGGGTCACACTCTCTTCTTCTTCAACGGCTGGTGTCCAACAAGGACTCTGCCCATTCTGTCTCCAATCCCGATCCATGAGGTCTTGAGTCTGGTTTCCATCTGCAGCTGAGTTCTTCTGCCATTGCTTCAATGGTGATGGTGATGTAGTTGCCATCAGGGGAGGGGGATTGGATTTCATATAGGTTTTGCATATATTTACACATATTTAATATTATTATTTTCATTAAAGTAGTTTTAGTTTTCCAATCCACAAGTCTCTCTCCATTATTTCCCTTTTATTCCCCATGGGGGAACAAGTGGTAATAGAGAGCATCTGTCACTCATTTAATGGCTGGCCCAGCCCTAACCTGTGACAGACCTGTACAGAAACACCAGGAGACCACAAGACATAAAGAATAAACTTGGGCTTTGTTTGTTTTGTGTGTTTGTTTGGTTTGGTTTTGGTTGTTTTTATTCTTGAGGAGTCATATAAAGACTATTGTCAGGTTTTCCAGACTCTTAAACAGGAATCACTAGTGACAAAAACACCTAAAATAGTGTATAAGCATTTTACAAGTTCAATTAACTCTCATCATCATGGCTAGGCTTCGCGAACGAAGATCCAGGGAGGGCTCCACCCATGCTCCTCATCAGCGCCTTTTACAAGCACACTGATGACTGAAAAGGCCAATGCGGGACAGACAAGAGCAGTTGCAAAAGGCACAGCAGAAGGACTCCCCGGGAGGTATAGCCTGCAAGACACGGTTCTTTCTACGCTGTCTTTTCTCCTCGAGAGTCATCCTGCGTGCC
>VWZO01016420.1:141946-155326 GCA_013396975.1 Bucco capensis
TCTGCCATAGACCATTTCTGCTCACAGTATCAAAAGCCTTGGTGAGATCAACAAAGGTTACATAGAGGCCTTTGTTCTGTTCCCTACATTTTTCTTGCAGTTGCCTTAGGACAAATATCATGTCTGTGGTACTCCTGTTGGCTCTAAAACCACATTGGCTTTCAGGTAAAATTTCTTTAGCTATAGCTGGAATTAGTCTGTTTAAGAGTATACTTGCTAGAATTTTACCAGCAATGGAGAGCAAAGTGATCCCACGGTAGTTGGAGCAATCTGATTTAGCTCCTTTCTTCTTGTACAAAGTGATGATGACTGCATCACGAAGGTCTGATGGTAGTTCACCTAATTCCCAACAGCGTACCACAAACTCATGAAATTTAGTATGGAGTGCGTGACCACCATATTTCCAAATTTCAGGAGGAAATTGCTAGCATGCAATTTGAAGGCATGATTCCTATTACTGGAAAACAGTTTATTATGATCTTTTGTTGACAGAGCCAACAGAATTTCAGTGACCTGAAGGACCTTCATTTCATTCATCTGAAGACTGGTTTTAAAGGACAAAATATTTACCAAATGATTTTTTCTTCTTTCATAATGATGACAAAAAGATAATAATTTTATATATATTGAAGCAGTATTAGAGCTTATACCTTTCTTGTGAACGTGGATGTCCTCATCATGATTCATCCTACATTTACAATTTTTCTAAGTCCAAACTCCTGGAAATTTAATTAAATGAAAGATCTTCTGCATTTATTTATTTATTTATTTATAATGGAATAGATGCAAAAGAATTGGAGGGGGAAGATTTAGTGAAGAACACTCATGCATCTCAAACATTATGTATTTAAAAAAAGCTAATTTGAAATCTCAAAAATTGGACACTTCTTAATATTGTTACTACTTGATATTTCCAATCATCCTTAAATGCTTCTCAATTACATAATCAAAATTTGGGAATATGTCTTGAAACCAAAAATTATGGATATGGGTTATCAAAATATTTATTTTTTTTTAATTTAATGTAGCTTGCAGTATAAAGTTTCATGCAATTAAGCTTCATGTGTACTGGCTATTTTTAGGATTATTCCTGAAATAATCTTGGTTGCTTCCTTAGGATATGCTAGAAACTAAATATTTCCTGGGACTCTTTAATGAAGGTTTGAATTTAATTATATTCACTTACTATGTAAAACAGTTCTAAATTACACACTTATTTAATAACATATCTGGATTTGCAAAATAAATGTGATTTAAATTTCATTAAACATGTTTACAGTTTTGAGATTTTACAGAACAGCATATTTAATTATATCACAAATTAACAGGTTGTTTTACTGGTTAAAACAATGTTTCTTGTTAGCTGATTTAAAGATCCATAAATGTGGTACAGATGTACACAGTTCCCTCAAAGCTAATAGGAACAAAATCTGTAAAGTACATTTTCATTTCAAAATGCAAATTAGGCTACACTAATTTCCCCCTTGAATTTCAATCTGTAATCATATGAAATTAATTCTACATTACTTCATGCTTTTCTGGACTACATTTTCTGATGTAAGCTTGTTTCTAGTATATGATTTAGGAGTTTCTAACAATGATGCATATTATTTGGACTTCTAAGAATAAACTATTTTAGATTTATTTTTTCCATATACTCAGAATATTCGAGTTGCATTTCAAAATTCAAAAATGAAGACAAATTGCATGTCAGTGATGCAACCCATACAAGTAAAAACAAAAATTAATGCAATCTTCTGATGACTTATTGTAATAATGGAGAGTTGATAACTCTTTCTATTTCTATTGTAGTTTCTTTTTTGAACGATGAAATCAACAAATATTAAGTAAACCTTTTGATTACATTCCCATTTAAAAAGAGAGAGAAGGTCCTGAGAGAGGTTAAGAAATTTGTTTAATGTTTCACAGACAGTTAGTAGCAGAACTGGCAATAAAAAACATCAAGCTCTTGAGGTCATACAAATATTCTCCGAAAACATAATTTCCCTCTAGTATATGCAGACAAGGCTGCACTTTATATATTTGAATTTATTCCAGTAAAAATTTAAATATTTTGTATATTTTCCCTTAACCCTTATTCTGTCTGTAATGTGAAAGCTCTTCATAATGTTCTACACAGCATGAATTACTGCAAAGAAGTTACTGGAGAAGCTCACAATGAAGAAAGCCCAGCATAAGAACTAAATTGAAAAGTCTATTATACATATCTGCATTAAATCAAATTAGTTTGTCTTGATAAGTACTATTACAACACATGAGTAATGAAGGCAGAATTAGAAGACAGAATGAAATTCTGGCAAAATTTTATTTCCACTTTCAAAGCAAATGAAGCCTTACAAAGTTTTGTATCTCCATTACTAATATTAGTCCAGAACTGATAAGAAGTATTCAGCCACTATTCCGGAGCAGGAAGGTGACAGAGTAAGCAGCTTTTCTCCTATCTCACAAAATATGTCCTAGACTGCAAATCCTCCCATTTCTAATAACTCTCCAGCCCCCTGATATATATGTGATTTTGTATAGATAAAGTTCAGTTTGCTACAGATACTACTTTTGAAATAAGGGATGTTAAGAGACTATTTTTTTTATGGCTATTTAAAAAAATGTGCAACTATTGTTCCAACGAATTTTACAGCACCAGAGACTTTCTGTTTCTATTTTGTGTAGCATATGCTGTTTTACTTATTCCTTAAAGGTAAAAAGAAAACAGAAATATTTTACATCATTATGTATTAATCTAAGTATGTACATGCAATTACTAATGAAAACTATTTGCAACTAAACATTTCCTTGTCAAACTACTGTTCAGCCACCATCATAAATGGACTTTCAAACTTAGATAATTACATGTATATAATTAGAATACTATATTCAACAAGTGTCAAGACACAGAATTCTGTGTGCCTTAGATTACATTTCTTGGACAGGCAATCAAAATAATAATAGTCCATTGGGAATTGATGATCCAAATCAACAGAAGTAAAATACATTCTGTAGGGTGAAGACAGTTACAATTTTCACTTAAAATTAATCTTGCTCAGTGTCAGACTGCTTAAGGTACGTGCCCTTAATCAATGATACAGAACCTATGTGCAGACTTATCACCTCAAAGTGTTAGATGGGAAGCAGGATGAGAGTAAATTTTCTTGAAAGGATAGCACAGCAGTGTTTTCTGAGTATAAGCATATCAATTCTGAAAAAAAGCAAAGCTGTGATCTAAAAATGCATTAGAAGGAATTGGGGAAGAAAACTGATTTATAATATTTTTCTCAAAATTGGAAATCCCAAAGGAAAGGTTACAGAATGTGGACTTCATTCATTCAAAATAACCATAACAATAACACAATAACGCACAGGAGAAATCCACGTGCCTGTGATTTTTTAGATAATGTAGTGTCTCTTATATTAGTCCTGAAAATTAAGGCATAAGGGACAGAGTCTGGGCCAGGAGTTAAATGCAGTTGACTTCAATTGGTCTACAATAAGTGGGATACAGGAGATCCGACACCGTTCCGGAGTAGCAGCTAGCTAGGCAGCCAAATGTGAGAAGACTTTTGGACAGCGACATCAAAAAACTGGTTAGATGACTGAACCACTCTAGTAACGTACTTAGGGCCTAGTGTCCTGATGGAGACTAAACCTGGGCTATGACAAAACAACAGCCTCTTGAAGATAGCATTGGAAGTTGCTTAACTGAAAGATATCCCAGTGCTAACGTGGGCTGTAACGGTATGCCTAACCCCCTCCACGAAATTGATGGTAGTTTTACTTTTGTTGAGCAATTTTGCTGCAGAAATTGAATTTCAGCTGCAGGTTTGTTTCACATAGATCACTGAACAGTAACAAGGCCATTTGTAAACAAGTGATTCTATATTCCAGGACCAGTCCCTTGAGCTAAGATTTTATGTTAGAATGAAGACAGAAAACCAAGAAGTGGAAAGAAATGTTTAAAAGAATATGAAGGACAGCTTCAAGAATATGAAGGATAGCTTGGATATCCTGTAATATTGGAGAATGGTATCCTAGATGTGATTGCCAAACCTGCATCTGTGCTGGAGAAGTAGTACGTAATGACTACTTCCAATAAGTTATGAAGCTACGTGTGTTAATGAAAAATAACAACTTAGTCCTTGCACCAAACTATTTACAACAAATGTACAAAATGTACAAAAGCCTATACAGTAACTAGGATAGAACTGGATTTCAAAACAAACAAATCAAAGAAGCAAACAAATATACATTTTATACTACGTTTAAGTTTTTTAGGGATCATTTAAGGATTTACTCTGGGCTATATCTGTCAGCTCCACATAGATTCCCCAGATACCTTAGACATTTAGAATATTATTCAAAATAATAATTTTTAAGTAGTAGAATCTCATCTCATCTGATTCTTCTTTTTCTTTTGAAGTTTTTGAAAAAGTGACTTTTATTTGGTGCTTTCTTTGGTATCTGCTTTTATGTTAATCTTGCTATGGGATTCAGCTTGTTTTTTGTTACTAAACAGCAAGCAAAACCTCTTGAAAATCAGGATAAAAAGGGATGGATACTGTGATAGAATTATGATAGCAGAATTCCAAACATTATTATATCTCTAAATGTTTCTTTCTGCCTACTTTTAAGTTAGTTGGTCTGCAAAATTCCTAAAGGCTTGTTTTACTTAATCTAGAAGTGTATTAAGAGTTGAAAGTTTATTTGACTTCAGTTATTAAGCACATATCTTGAAGGCAATTTATCGTACATAGGCTTAAAGATTTATAGATTTTTTTTGTTGTTGTTGTTGATACGTTAGCATAAAAATTGCAATGAAAAATTACTTCAATGAGACTTGTGAACTATTCTGTCAGAACACTTTATCACTTAGCTACTGGGACTAGCTTTTCTGTTGTGAATTAGCCTTTCCTTTCTCTCAGCTCCTTCTTGAAGTCTCATGATGTGAAAGGGTGAATGTTCCCACAGTAGTCATCATCAAAGAAAGGATTAAAAATCCTAATATAATACACAACGTGAGATACATCAGGGTGCCAAGTGCTATTTTAGAAATCCTAAAAGGAAACAATTTTCAGTTGCTTAAGTACAGGATAGAAACAGTTCAGTAACTGGATAGCGCTAGATAGCCTGAAAGCATGTTCTTGCCGATTCCTCAACTTAGTGGTTGTGTTTGACAGACATATCATTTATATATCACTCATTAATTGCATATGTATGTAACATGAGTTTGTTTGGGATTTTTTTCTATTTTCCTTAATTGTTACTTACAATTAATGTAAGTAACACAGGCACATTCTTTTTCATACTTCCGTGAATGTAACTGAGAGTCAGATAGTAGAAGCTATATTGCCCATGGCCCAATTGTTTTAAATTACTTTCTCAGTTGTGTTAGTACAAAATGAATACTGATACCTTATTGAATATAAGATCTTGTTGCTTTTTACAGCAGAACTAATAAAAAAGTGCATGCATTAATAGTGTTGGAGAAATACAGCCTGAGCCTAACTTGGCTTTCTGAGAATATTATCTACATTCTGTGATTCCAGTTTTTAGGAACTTTGAAGAACCATTTCCTTGTAGAATTCTCATTGAAGTCAATGTAGTTTTGAACCCTTATCAAAAGTAAGATTAAACCTCATTGCCTCTCTCTGTTTTCTACTCTATAATAATTTTCTTTTTCCTTCTTTAATACAAGTACTGAATCTAGACATTTTAAGGGAAAGACAAATTAAAAGGTTTGGTTCCTGCAAAGGCTTGATAAATGCATATATTATTATATTTGAGAATCGAGATCCTTTTTCAGAGGCCTAGAAAAAAATCAGAGGAGTTATTCAGAACACTTCCTACAAATTGAAGTATTATCACTGCTGTGGGATGACAACTAAAGGGAGCACACATTCACACTACTTGCTAATAAGGACCGCCAGACTTACGCTAGTCAGTGAAGAGAAGCACTCCTTATGTCAGCAAAGTAGATTTTCTACAACAGCTGATTTTATTTAAAACAAAGTATTTTAAATATTTAATGTGATAAAAATTACAGGGATGCTATGCAACTCCAGTATAATCATTTTCTCAAATAGAAAGCAGTGTCCTAGAAACCTGCTGCCTTCAGTGCTGTTGCCTGCTATTACACAATATTACCAGGGTATCTGCTGATGATAACTTGCGCAGTACCTGGAAAAGACAGGATAATGAGCCTTTTTATGGAAGGTCTATAACTAGAATTGAATAATATTACTTTTTATCATCCTATAAACTAATTTCAATATAGTATTGGTTCCTTGCTTAATGTGGGATACTGTGCAACCTTCTTGTATTTAGGATGTGCCACCTTTTTCTCTCTCTCTTTTCTAGGAGGAGATTTTTTTTTTTACTAATTTTTAAAGCTTCTCAGGAAGGCTAAGTGTACACCAATAATATGAAAAAGAGACATGGGCCTTAGCAACGATATACAATTGCCCACATTTTTACTATTATGACAGGACATAGAATACTAACATTAACATATGGGCAGGTTTGAGGTTACCTGTTCGAACTATTCCTAACAGCCAATTTGAATGCCCTCCTCTCTTTGGGGAGGGAAATAAAACATAAGCATGATGTATGTGTGTGAGCTGAATGGGTATAGATGCAACATGTCAGTTAGCCCCAGAATCAAAGAACACTACCAAGACCATATAAATAACTAGAATTTATCCAAATTTCGAGTACCATCTTACACATTGTAAAGTAATATTTACATTCATCTGAAAAGCAAAAGCAGTTGTTGTATAATCTATGATAAATTTCTCTGTCAGCATTTTATCAATATTTTTGTGATAATTCTTTAAACTACTCAAAATCATTATAATGGAAGGTAATTAATAAAAAGAACTACAACTGTACCAGTGGTATTATTCCAGTAAATATGCTGTTCAATCATTTTGTCTCTTTTTTTCTCCTATGAATTTGTTTGCAAACAAATGCTGAATTCATTCTATGAATTCACAATACATTTACTGAAAAGCTGAAATACACAATACATTTTAATGCACACAATACATCTACTGAGCAGGTGAAAAAAAGCATGATTTATGTCTTGACTGGTGTGGTGTGCATTAGCACATAAAAATAGTATTAGTGGCTTGTATTTAAAATAATCAAAGCTATATCACAATGAAAACAACATCTGCACTAAAGAAGAGTTCCATGTAGCAATGATTTACTTCCTTTGTGTTATTTAACAGTATGCTGATACAAATGCAAATGCACTAATGGTGTTACCAAAGCCATGTCCTTCAGCCCTTTAGTCAAACCTGCGATTCTGTTTCATAATGATGAATTTGAGGTATCACTGACTTCAGAAACTATGAGTGGAATTTAAAATCCTGTTGTAGAAGAAATAAACAGAAAGGTGTTCTTTATGTACCCTTTTGAGATAGTCTCTTTTATTCTGTCATGATGTTTAAACTTGAATTTAAAATGTGCAGGGTTAAACTCAAAAGCAGGAATTTAACATGAAAGGACAAAAGTGTCTCATTTTTACTTCATAGAAGTGATATTTGATGCCTCATTCTCTAAGGAGACAATATGAAACTCTGCTTCTACATCTTCAGTTAAAGTATTGCTCACCATTAAAGAAAAATATTTTCTGATTTGGCTCTTCTAGTTTTGATCCACTAATTGGGATAAATCAACAGAGATTTTTTTTCAGAGGACAGCTCAGCCAAAACACATTCTTAATATATGAATATTTATGCTGGATTCCCACTATGAAAATGTTGCTGAAGATGTGATACAAACCAATAAAATTCTGTGTACTTTGGTAGCAAGAATATTATTCTTTCACAAATTCTATGGATACATGTAGAAAGCAGTGTAAAAGTAAAATGTCTGTTGTATTATGTAATAGAGGAATCCTTATTCCATCAAGTTCTATTTCACAAACCATTATTTGCATGGCAAATAAAATTGTCCCTGTATTACTTTCTCAAAGTTTCAAATAATTTTCCAGAGAGGGTTGCTAGAATCATTTTTTTTTTCAGTTCCTGGACTTCCACAGATCACTTACACTTAAGCTGACAAGCAACTTCAATAGAGACCTAGGAACAAGAGGATTGAAAGTGTACCTAGAAACACCCATCCTGCTTAACTATTTGTTTACTTTTATGTTTTCTGCATAACTTGAAAGTAGCCTGAGTCTGCAGTACAGTCAATATCTAATTGTGAGAATTCCTGTCAGGTACAGGATAAGGATGAACATAATCAGTGGAGTCACTTAGCAGCCCCCATGTCTAACAATCTACTTCCCCTCTACCAGCTCTTGAAGATTTATAATCTGATTTTAATGCGATACATATTTAATCTTTAGATCTGTAACAAAACCAGGAACCAAGTGGTTCCAACCCTGACAATTCTGTGATTCTCTTGGCTTCAAAATGGCAAGCTAAACATTTGCAAAAGGGCTCTATTTCAGGAACACTCTCATCATATTTAAACATTTGGGCTTTTGTTTGTTAGAGTAAATTGTCTGTGCTGAGTGCCCCATGGACTTCATACAAAGTTTCTAAAAAAACCAACAGATATTTAACAGAATGTCATTTAAGAACATGTCCTTCTCATTTTTCAACATAAAATATTTTAACTCTCATGGGAATCAATTCTTGTATCTATGCTAATATGATAATTCTACCTACCTATTCGCTTCATTTTTGTAGGGAAAATACAATGAATTGTTATGAATTGTATGTAAATTATGTGCATATAACCATTTATATAATGTGTAACATCAAATTTTTAAAAAATGGCAGCCATACATTTACAGGAAATTGACCTTTTTATCTCACTAACAGTGTTATCTAACAAATAATTTGTTACTTTAAAAAATCTAAGTGAAGTTACTACCTTTGCAATTGGATAATACTGGCTTGAGATTTGCTAAAGTAGGTGGCTGTTTCGTAAGCTTTCCTTGCAAATTTTGCCAGTATTAGTCCATTCAGAGCGGCAGGCCCAGAGGCTTCTTTATGTGCTCACATTCCAGGCTCTCCTCTCTCTTTAAAAACAAAAGCAAATCAGAGACTTAAACATGTGCATAGCAAAGAATCCAACTGGCTTGATGTACCTTTTGAAGCCAAATGCAGAACTGGGAGGAATGAGCCATGTGTCAGTTTAGCTGAATTTTATTAATCATTCTTACAGGCTAAGTTGTGTTACGCAGTTTCGAAAAAGTTCTGTAAGTGTGTAAAGTTTCTTTGTGTCTCACAGAAGCATGCTGGTTTCTGGCTCTCCCCACAGTCTTCATAGATTTAAACAGTTTAGGCTGGTAACTTCAGTTTTGGGTAATCCAAAGGTTTGTCTCTTCTGCTAAATAAAATACACTCAAGCTTGGAACACAGCATTTGCAGATTGGTTAAGTTCTTTGCTACATTCTAGGATACTTCTGTCTCTAGGTAGGACACATTCTGGAGAAAGTCCATCTCATACACTGCTTCAAAAACAACAGCTTGGAGAAGACTGGTCCAGTTTTGATTCCTTCTACTCTCAATAGCTCTCCAACATTACTCCAAAATTTTTTGTGCCTGCAGTCTGTATGCCTTAATGCCATACCAGAGAGTACTGCTTAGTAACTGAATCCTGCCCATCTTAAGATCTAAGAGTGGATTTAAGCTCACTTAAGTGTAGGTGACTGTTTCTTTTATACTCAGTGAGAACCTATTAAGCACAATAGGTGGAATTCAGGCATATTTATCACATCCTAAGGTAAACTTTTGTTGTCTGAATATCCTTCTGGGCTTGTGATTATATTGATCAGGGGCTTATTTCCATTTCCTAAACATGGAAGTCTAACACTGTATGAAATACTTAAACATATCTAAAACAACTGCGTGGGGCTGATAGATATAATACAGGGCCTATAGGAAAGCTGTGCCTGCAAGTGGGCTTAGCTCAGTGAGGCCCGTGGTTGGGCAGGGCACAGCTCTGAGGAGCTGGAAATCTGCCCTACTATGGCATTGCTGGGGCAGAGCCTGACGGCCCTGGTGGGGAAACATGGAGTCCTAGGCAATGGGCAGGGTGGGGGAGCTCCAATGGAGGCTGAGCTAGGACAGTGAGGCCTGGTGGTGCCCACAAAGTCCTGACAAACTGAATCTTAATCACTTAATAGTTATGGTGAGTTGAATACCTCGGTAGATGTTTCCAGATAGGTAACAAGCACTGATCAGAACTTCCTAAGTGTAAATTTGGGATGTAAACTAAATTTCAATTTGGCCAAATGTAAATAAGAAATCAGTTTAAGAGTAGATCTAATGGGAAAAAAATACAGTGAAAAGAGGTAATAGCTCAAGGTTGTAATCATATGAGATTCCCATTAAAAACAAAGGAAAGGAATCATCTCATTCAAGAAAGACTGAGATGGCTAAAGGAGACATAATCAAATAAACCAGGGGAACAAAACTTCAGACAGCTAATTCTGACCAAAAATGTCAAAGCACAGAAGTCTTGATATTTGACCACATGTAACTAACTAAATTCTGTATGAGTCTAAATTAGCTATAATGTGTATGTATTTCAGTCAGCAGAATTAAGGATATTTTAAAATTAATATTAATAATGTACCTCAAAGACGATTTATGATCCCCATATTAACACAACAGATTCTCACATAGACTGTTCAATGTAAAGACAAAGAGATTTGCTGATTAAAGATTGCATATGCCTAGATTCAGATGATAAAATTTTAAGACACATGTAGCCAAGATTTCCTATATATTTATTTTTCAAAAGTATTACAATCACTAAAAATTTCAGTGGGATCGATAAAGTAAATTTCAGAAAAATTTACTTGAAAGCCCCCTTATCTCATTCAACCACCCACAGACATAGAATCACAGAATCATAGAATCACAGAATAGTTTGGTTAATGTGACCTTAAAGATCATCAGGTTCCAACACCCCTGACATGAGCAGGGACACAGAATCACAGAATCATAGAATATTCATGGCTGCAAATGGCCTCTCAGATCACTGAGTCCAACCCAAAAAAAACCCCAAAACCAAAACACATCACCATCAAAACAAAAACTACAACCAACAACAACACCACTACACAACCCCTGCCTTCACTAGAGTATGTCCTGGAGCACCACATCTACATGTTTCTTAAACACTTCCAGAGATGGTGACTCAACTACCTCCCTGGCAAGGCTGTTGCAATGCCTCACCACTCTTTCTGTAAAGAATTTCTTCCTAATATCCAATTTAACCCCCTCCCCCGTCGCAACTTCAGACCATTCCCTCTGGTTCTGTCATTAGTTACTAAGGAGAAGAGGCCAACACCCACCTCTCTACAACCTCCTTTCAGGTAGCTGTAGAGGGCAATGAGGTCCCAACTCAGCCTCCTCTAAACTAAACATGCCCAGCTCCCTCAGCCTCTCCTCATATGGCTTGTCCTCTAAACCCCTCAAAAGCTTGGTAGCTCACCTTCCACTAAATCAGGTTATTCAAACATGTCAGAGTTAAGCAAGAAGCAATGAATTACAAATTTTACAGAAATACCCACTGTCCATATCTGGAGATAACTGATGGTTTAGAGAATACATCAGATTAATTTGAAAGGATCTGAAAGCAATTTATAAAACACATGCAAAAGGATTCACTTAATTCTAGATCCAACACTTAATTGTGAGCATATGGCTTAACTTGTGTAACATGTACAGGTCCTGACTCTCTGAAAGCAGCTGTTTTATTCTTCATTCATGACTTAACATCTCTTTTACCTTTCAATGCATACATGGAGACTTGTTTAGCACAATCCAAAAAAGATACTAGTAAAAATTACTACTCTTACCATCGCAAGATGATAATTAATTGTAGCAATAGTGGCTTAGTTGCCAGCTAGCCAAAATGGATACTGAGAAACTTTACAAATGGAAAGTTTAAAAATGCTGACTTCCACATGAACTAATAAGTACCTCTGATTATTCTAGCTTATTTCTAGTTAAAACACCATGACTTTTATAAGGACCTATTATTTCTAAAAAATATTAGTGTAAGTAGAGATATACATGTATGAACTTCTGAACATGAGCTGTTTCAGACTACTTTAAACTTGTATTTTTCACCCACTAGTAAAACATTTGGAGAGACACACCACCCCTCCCCCCAGTAAAGAAAATGGCTATTTCATTTCCGCTCTTCTCCCATTTTAATATTTACATCTAACATTTTGCTCTTTACTGCTCTTAGAATCTCTTCTGGCCTTTGTGGACTTCACAAAAAGCTCTCCTAATACTTGGTACAGCTGTACAGCCAACTTACAGCAGCGGTTCTTCCTCCTGTGGAATTGCTGAAATGAAAACAAGATATTCTTGTTTAATTATCTTTAAGGCTGCTAAACCCTTCAGAAATACAAATGCTCATTTGCATTTCATAACTCTTCATAACAAAGTCCAGGGAACAATTCACAAACACCAGCTACTAAGCCTTCAGTTGTTTATAAGGAAAATATTTTTTCCTTGTTTAAAGGCCTGGGAAACATGAAGCTGAAAAGTTGCATCAGGCTGAAAAATGTCATTTCAGTGGGAAGGAGCCAAATCCAGCCTTCAGTGTAGGCTGTGGTTCCAGGGGGAAGGCAACTACAGAAGCACCTTCAGTACATTCACCCAGCTTTTAAAATCATGCATTTGTTCTCATTGCTAAGCTGCCCTCAGTTTTGGCAGTATGAATGCAGGGATGGGAGAGGAGCCTCTGATATGTCAAAAATATTGCAGCTGCCCCAACAGAAAGCAAAATGAAGGAAGTTTACAGGAGCTATGACTGACACACCTAACATGAAATAGGAACAAGTAGCCAGTGCTGCACAGCCAGAGAAATAAAAAACTACTAGTGGTACTGTGAGCAGCTTTGACAGTACAAGAGCAATATACTGTCACTTACTTCAACGTTTTCCATCTCAATGCTACAGGAAGATGTACTACCTCCCAGGATGTTGACAGTCTGCCCTTGAAAAACGTTATTCCTGAGCCTAAGTATGATAGCTTGAACTTCAATTGAAACAATGTTCTTGTGATGCATGTACATCCATCTGATTCGTGATGAGATGATAAAATACGACCTTTTCTTGTATAACCACATGCTATATGTAATGTTTTAATGTCTTGTGGAGTACATTTGGGTGTGTCTCGGTGAGCCCACAGGGGCTGTGTCGGGGAGGGAATGTCTGGAGTGCCTGAAACGGAGGTTATCCCGAGGGCAAATGTCTGAACCCAGGAAGTTAGCCGACAGACCCCCTGCTGCTGCTGGAGTCACCGCTCGCTCTTCACCACCACAACCCGTACCAGTAAAATAAATGCCCTTTTAATGCTGAGGGGCGGGAGAGGTTTTGGAGGG
>VWZO01016421.1:1593-18160 GCA_013396975.1 Bucco capensis
ACCATCCCTGGAGGTGTTTAAGAAACGTGTAGATGTGGTGCTCCAGGACATGCTCTAGTGAGGGCAGGGATTGTGTGGTTTGTTTTTGTTTGGGGTTTTGTTTGTTTGTTTGTTTTTTGTTTGTTTTGGGTTTTTTTTGGTTGGACTCGGTGATCTGGGAGGTCATTTCCAGCCATGAATGTTCTGTGATTCTGTGACACTGCCATTCAGCTTGGTGTCGTCTGCAAACTAACTAAGGGTGCACTCCATCCCCTGGTCCAAATCATTAATGAAGATGTTAAACAGGAGTGGCCCCAGTACTGAGCCTTGTGGGACCCCACTCATTACTGGCTGCCAACTGGATTGAACTCCGTTGACCACAACTCTTTGGACTCGGCCATCTATCCAGTTTCTAACCCAGTGAAGCATATGCCCATCTAAGCCAAGAGCACTTAATTTCTCTATGAGAATGCTGTAGGAGAAAATTTGTCCTAGTGTCCAAGGAGGGAGCAGTCAGTTTGATATGCTCTGACTTGGGCAATCCTTTTGGTGCTTTGCCTTATGATTCTCTTAAAACAGAAATGTGGTCTAGATTAAACAATTATAACACAGGTGTAGAGCCAATTGAAAAACTGCTTTCTCATTACTGGAAACTGGAAATGCTGTTTTGGACTCTGCTCTCTTCAATATTTTTATTAATGGCTTAGATAATGAAATAGGAAGTACTGTTATAAAATGCACAGGTGCCACCAAGCTTGGAAGCAAACACTGTGGAGGATCAGATCAGCATTTGAAATTATCTTGGCAAATTGGAGAAATTAGCAAGGTGGAATTGAATAAAGAGAAGTGCAAAGCACTGCCCTTAGGAAGGAGAGATCAGAATCTCCAACACAAACTGGACCAGGCAGTCACACCTTTGAAGACAGCAAACCTGCGATGTATCACATTATTTCATCAGGATATCAAAAGCAAAGTGGGGTGTACAGTGCTGATTCTGCACCTTTCTGGTCTGGGGACTGCACCCTCCTGGGCAGTTCACTTGGAGAAAAGCAGGATAAAATAAAGAGATTCTGGAAATGATGAACAGGAATGAGGAGAGGGAGAGTATTAATTCCCCACCTGATTGACTCTGATGTTCAAATATCCCTTCACAAATCAGCCCACGTGCAAAGTCCCAGTGGTGACACAACAGAACTTGAAATTATGAGTCTACCTCTTCTCACTCCCTAGTTCACTTTCTTCCCCATTGCTTGCACAGCACAGCTCTGCAGCCTTGAGTCTCAGCCACTGGAGGATTTAAAGATACTAGGTTGTTAAAGAACTTACAATATTCAGCTGGAACTGACCACGCCACAATGTTGAGGGCTGTAAGATATTAGGTGTCCCTTTCCCAGACTGTATTTGCAGGAAAATGTCCCTCTGGGTCTCTTTTCCCAGTTTATTACCAAGGCCTATCATGGATAAGCTATGAAGTGCAGGCAACTTCCCTGAGAAGCAGTATTAGTTGGAGCTCAGTGACTCACCTCCCACATCCTGTGAAATACTTGTGAAGGTGGGGTGAGGCAGGGATTCATGGCTCCTTCTAAAGTGCTTTTTTCGAATGGAGCAATGTCTTGGGAGCTATGAGAATTTGGGAAGTGGCAGGGCAGCCTAACTTGAGTAAATGCAGAGCTCAGAGTAGAAGTCAGTATACCTTGTTGTACTACAATAGAAACCTATGTTTAGGGAGCATAAATAAGCCAAAAGCGGCCATCTGTGGCTTGGTGTGACCCCTGCAGTGTGTAGAGCCCAGCAGGCAAACATCACTTTCCTGGCTTTGTTTTTACACCCTTCCTTGTACTGTTGGCCACTGCTAGAGTCAGGATGCTGTAAGAGACAGACCCCGTGTGTGAACCGATGTAGCCACTTTTCTTCTCTTAAGTTGAGATAAAAGGTAGCTGGATGGAGCATATAGGATAGGATTAAGGCAAAGAGAAGTGAGGGCTGAGCTGCTGGAACTTTGGAAACAAAAGAGGGAGTTTGAGATTGCCACAAAAGATTAAAGAATTCACATAAAGGGAGAAGAGTTTGTGTATGCAATGATGTCAATAGAGAGAAAGCCTGGCAATGCCCAGGAGCACTGGTTTACCTTGGCCTAAGCCACTGCTGCTGTGGATGCAAACATTAAACTTTAATCACAGCTGCCGTAACCTTCCCCTGGCACTCAGCAATGAAAGCAACAGAAACAGGCCAAAGCCTGGCAGCTGTCTAGCTGAGGTGAAAATACATTTGGAAAGGAAACCAAAGGGGAAAAGAGTTGCTGAAGGTGGAAACAAGAGGTGGCAGCTCAGGTGGCAGGGCAGGGGTTTTATGAGAAGCAGGACAGAGTAAATGGCTGCACTGGACTGTGATTTTTTTCCTCCTGTAGATGATACGAGTGCCAGTGCAGAGGTGATGTACCACTCACTGTCAGCAGAAGCCTTGTTTTGGTGGTTTCTTTACTGCCAAACAGGAGAAACAGTTCCTGCCCTAAGAACTTACCCGTCTCTTTAAAAAAAGTGCATGGCAAGTATTGGAATTAGAGGAAGGTTAATTAGAGGCTGAAAGCCCTGGTGAAAAGACCATTTGGTAGCAAAGGCTGACAATGTGCAGAAAGTGACTGCTTATAATTTCTGGGAAACTACTGCTCCCAAGTTGCTTTAAGTTGGAAGCTCACAAACACTCAGGTTAATCTCATAGGATGGTGGTACACCAGCTGATCACCCCTTGTCCAGCTGGAGATATAAACACAGTTGTTCTCTTTACATTTGGATTTTGCCCATGTTCTTTCAACAGCCCTTCCATAGCCTTTGGGCTAAGGACCCCTCTCTTGAGCAGTCTTGCCAAAGGCCTACTGATGGCAATGCAACTTTATCCCAACTATTTGCCTCTTTATCCCAAGAGGCAAAGAGCCACCTGTACACAGCCCGTCTGTGTCCACCCTCAGCACCAAGAACATTTCCTTGCACAGAGACTGTCAACATGAGTCATGATGTGATGGGTTGGTATAACCTACTGTCAAGGCATTGTCGTGTTTGCCTGTGCTGTGAAGCACAAAGCAGCTTCTCAACTCTAGGAAGTAATCCTTGCACACAGGATAATCACTAGTCCTTCCTGCCTATGCTCTACAGAGCTCCACAGAGCTGACCATGATGACCAGAGCTGACTGTGAGCTGACTCAATAATAATAAAATCACAAGAAAAAGAGCAAAAAGGGCTAAGATATGGAGAGAGTGAACACAGTGGAAAAAGAGCAGTATGATTTCCTGTTACATGTTGTTAATTTGGAGCACTGCACTGGATTAGCCCTACCATGTTAGCTCCGAGATATTACATCTTGTCCTGGGAATAATGTGGCAAAGCAAGCAAAGACATTAGACTTTATTTCTTTAATTTTTTTTGGTAGTCTTTGCTGTCAGGTTAATGACCATATCATATAATATGGGCTGTCTCCAGCTCTAGAGCCATCCAGAAAACCTTTTGCAAGTAGGATTCCCTAAAGATGTAAGAATGGCCAAGACTCCATTGCTAGCTGCCCTGTTTCCATCAATGGCTACAAACAGACATAAGAGTGAAATAAGAACAAGACAAGCATATATTATAGTTCCCCTGAATATTTCTTCCAGCCTTCAGTGATTTTCAGCTCAAGGAATTTATTCAGATGCTGGTCCAGCTAGGTCTCTACATGAGAAAATGGGAATGAGAACAGCACTTCTTCAGTATCCACATTGTATAGGAGTTTCATTTCAACAGTGCCACAAACAAGAAATTTCATGGACCAGGCAATAATCTAGATCCATACGTTCTGCATGACACTCACGGAGACCTTCCTTCTGAAGAAGATGGTTTTCACAGAGGATCTGTTGAGAGTAGGTTTTGTGAAGCAGGAGGGTGAGATAAACTTAGAAGGAGTAGAAAAGGACCAGGCCACTACCAGAATTCATCTGAGCTTCTCATATAGACATTTCTGTGTCGAAAAGAGTTCACAACAACCAGCTATCTTCCCCACATACACAGGATATGGCTTATGGAATAATCGCTTCTAGCTGGACACTTTTAGTTGAGTATAGTTCTTCCTGAAAGATTTCCCACTGAAGTCAGTCCTTTAATTGGAAAGTTTCACCTCTGTAAACAGGAATAATCCTCAAGAGAGGGGTGTTTCTGGAAGGGGACATACAGAATTGAACATAGGAATTCCAATCTTCATTTATCTCAGGTAGACAAAATTGGTTTCGATGGGAGCATGAAGCATCCGACAGCTTGATATAAGCTGATGGACTCTTGCTTACTCTTGGCATTTACTCTTGCAAATGAATCAGTTACTTCTACCTCCCTGCCCACCCCTCCACTTGGTTCCTTTTTAATTTTACAGCTTCCTGAGTTTGACAGTGGAAAATCGATAAGTAATTTAGAGCCTAGTAAATACAGATGAAAACATGTTATTTTGTACTTTTATAAATACTTGGAAACCAAAATTATCTAAGAAAACAGGTGCTCAGTTGACTCAGCAACCCATCCATCAGCATCACACAGCTAATTGCATAAGATCATAAACATTTATAATTAGAAGGCAAACAAACAAGAATTTTATAAACAGCCCTCTTGAATCAGGCTGCACATTAAATATTTGTGATAAGGTAATTAAGAATAGATTTACAATCCTGGCTCAGTGTTTAATACTTAGGAGAATGGATTTGATTCTGTGGAGAATGTTCTACAGCCAAGGAGAAAACATTCAATTTCAGCTCTTTTATCCGAGGCTTAAAGTGGTCTCAGAGAAACATTGGCTCTGCCATTGATCAGAGTGGAATTTTATTCATTACAGATCACATAGCTCATTTAAATATATGTCTAATGTTCCTCGTCATGGGCTGATCCACTTCAGGCCTGCTTCAAAGCTCTGTATCCTTGGTTGGATCTGCAGGCTTTCTCTAAGTCCTGCTTTTTGTGGTTGATACTTTGATCAGAAGATGTCAGAATTCTCAACTGTGTTTCAAAGTAGCAAGGAAAAAAACACATTTTTCTATTATGGCATCATGGTGTTTGGTTAGGAAAAGTTGGCATCACTACAGGATTACAGATGTACAATCATAGTGGTCTGTGGGAACCAGAGGAAAGAGCCTTCTCATACTTTGGTGCTCAACACCATTCCCTGTCCCCAAATAGCCAGATATACTTACTTAAACTATCCAATGTAATTACTTCTACAGCCAGTAAGCAGGCTCAGCACACTACTACAGTGAATGTGAAAGTCCCCCTGAAGCTAATCTGTAATCAAGTCAGCAGGGCTTCTAGTTATACTTGAAACCAAAGAGAGCAGAAACTCAATCTGTACTGAAGCTAGGGTTTAAACTCTGTAAAATCAGATGCAGACCCTAAGAAACCAGGTAGCTGCAGCTCATCTGTGAGAAATAAGGGAGATCAGCCCTAAGGAGAGGATGACCTTCAGATATTTGGGGGTTTGATATCGTACAGGTTTAACTCCAGTAATTATCTGCCATCAGAAACTAGAACAATCTGGAAAAGGTGGGTAAAGTCTTAGCATTTGATTCATCAGGGATTGCCATAAACCACTTTATTCTGTGGTGACCATCATCTCTCCACACATTGGTGGTCAAGGCAGCCTCTTTATTTAGGCATGATGTTGCTGTTTATTTCTTGTGGGTCTTTTGTTCTTTGTTCTTATATTTATGTGCTTGCAAGAGACAGGCAAGAGAGCTGCTCTTCCTAGAAATGTTTCTGATAATCTTTTTCCTGACCAAGAACAGTGATGCCATCATTATTAAGAACAATGAAGCTATCTGTGTACTAGCTCACCCAAGCCTACCTGCGAGTCTGGTTTCAGTTACATGAGACACAAAGGCACTTTCCTAACAGAGAGTCTACAGGAGATGTTGTAGCTTCCTGCAGCCTCAGTGGAGCAGAATAACACAGTGATGGAGTCACTGCCTTCAAAGGATCTAGCCAGAGCCTGGCAGCTTGAATAACAGAGCTTAATACTCAAGTATCATCATCATCTATACAACTTCTAACATTATTTAACCCTTCAATCCTCTTACAAGTGTAGGGATGGTGACAGACAGTGCTGAGAGGTGAGCTAACTGCTGGGTGAAAGGGCTGGAGCTCCTCACTCTCTTTCAAATGCAGAGATGGTTACAAGTCAGGTGTCCTTCAGCTCAGTGCCAGCCCCCAGACATCATCATGCAGATAGTCAGTGGGACATATGCATTGTGTGCATACTCAGCGCTCATCTGGTGTAAACTCATCTGCCCTTTCTTTCAAGCATGTTGTTTTCCCCTTGGAGGGGAGCAATGACATACAATGAAGTACCTGCTCTGTTGATGAGAAAAACTTTGCCTAGAATGACAAACCATTGACAGTTACAGACAGATCTTTTTGGTTTTTGCTTGATTGCTGCCTCTGGCCTCCATGTGAGTGTCTGCTCTGCTGCTGGGTGTGTGGGGAGAGACTCAGGCTGTGCACACGCATGATGCCAGCACAGCAGACGTCACTGACACATCAGATCCAGTTACACCCCCTCCAAGCATACACCGTTAGCTGGGTGAATCATGCCTATGCAGTAGGTAAAAGCAGTCTAGTGACAGATAAACCTTGGGCATTTATTGGTAAACAGATACTGTTTTGCTGTAAGAGCATAACTCACTTTGCTGCATTTACGATCTGTTTATTGATTGCTGAGATAAAGCTGTAATCCTTTTAAGTCAGGGGAAAAGGGATCCAGTGGAGCAGGAGCAAGGGTGCTCTGCCAGGCAGTGATTAAAATACTTGATACGTTGTTGAAAAAACACTGGCTGAGTGAGAGCTGAGCTTACCAGCTAGCTGGGGACAGGATGCTGGGGTAGGTTAATGGTTCTTTCTAAAGTTTTATTTCTGTTTTATGTTTATTTCTTTCCCCCTTCCCTCCAGGTCTAATAATACACGAAGGGCCCTCGGTTTACCGGATTTTTAAACGGTGGCAGGCGGTCAATCAGCAGTGGAAAGTGCTGAACTATGACAAAACAAAGGACATGGAGGAACAAAAAACAGGGACCAGGACAAATCAGCGCCCATCCTCCCAAACCACCCACTCGTCCTCCAACGGTGGTACAGCCACTAACTCCGCTCCAGCCAACAGCGGGGCACGGGCTGCTGGCCATGCCACAGGCACCCTTTCTGACCACCACTGTGCTTATACCATCCTGCATATACTCAGCCACCTGAGGCCTCACGAACAGAGGAGTCAGTCTAGTAGTAACAGAGAGCTCGTCATGAGGGTCACAACAGTCTGAGCCGAGGAGGAATTCAGGAGGCCTTAACATAAAGCGGAGGAGACAAAGAACTCATAAAGCAGAGGAGCATGGTGTGCCTTTTTCTTTCTCTTTTCTTTTTTTCTTTTCTTTCTTCCTCTCCTTTTCTTTTTTGGTAACTGCACAAGATATAAGAGGTGGCACCTGGCCAGCTGAGGAAAAAATGCAGGTGAAGGGAGAGCTGCACACTCATGCTAAAGAGGTTAATGTTTTACAGCCAGTTTAAAAAACAAAACAACAACAAAAAACAACAAAAAAATCCCAAACAAAAAAAAAACAACAACAATGCCGCAAATCACAAAACAAAAACAACCAACAAAACAAGTGCAATACAGACTACAAACTGAGTAGGCAGAGTTCTGGGGAAGCAGAGGAACAGATGGTTTAGCATGTCTTACAAATCCTATTACCTGGAATAGGTAACACTCTGTACACCCTGCCCCGTACACACATGCACGTGCACACAAACACACCCCCACAGTGTGAGGTTTAGACAAACAAGGAATAGAATGAAATATTTGGAGCATTTTTATTTTCCAGACTGTGGTTAACCAGGGCTAGGAGTTGTTTTGTTTCATGAGTCACCCTGGAGCCTTGTTCAATTTACTGTAGGGTACCCAAAGTAAAATGGCTGGGGATTTTTCCGTATTGATTTACAGAGAGACTGAAACATCCCACCAAGAAAATCTGACAAAACGCAAATTTCACTAAAAATCCTGTTTTTTTTCATAATGTTCTTGACAAGGGGTTTGTGAGAGTGGAATTGGGAGGGGGGAGGGCACTCCATGACCTTTATTTTACATATAGGCATTTTTGGCAAATTTTGTACAAATGCCCCACAGGTGTTTCAAGCACAAGTACCGGTGTGATTTATCCCTTCATAACCCCAAATCCAGCATCGAAATCTTACCACTCACACATCATTTTCCATGCAGGCATTCCAGGTTAATTTCCTTCCATTTCACTCTGATCACAAGAAGCTGACTCATCTTGGTAGGTTTCTGCTTCCTTGCTGATTCAGGCACTCATGCATTAGAGATGTACATCTCTCTCTCCTTTTCTTTTTTTTTTTCTCTGTGTCTGTATCCCTGCTGCTCCATTTGCAAGAGTCTCACTCAGTCTTGTGGGCTGAGCCTTTCACATCCAGTCTGTTACTTTATTACAGAGTCTATTCCATTCAATCATTCAAGAGGGAGTTAGTCTGAACAGGGAGCACAGTTGCTGATTGAATATGTAACATTTCTAATAAGTCTCCTTCTCTGGGATATATCCTCGGAGGTACCAGTTGCTCTTCAGGAACATTCTCTTTCAATGCACAATGGCTGAATCATTTGTGGATATTAAAGGGACACTGTCAAGTACTTTTTAAATAGTTTTTAGGGTTTGGGCTTTTTTTACTCTCCATTGTTTGTAATATTCTCTTACAAGCTTGAAAATAAAATTTCTTTCCCTACCAATTTTGTCCTTTTCCATTTGGGCATGTATCGTTCTCTCCACTTACCCCATTCCTTTCACCATGCACGTCCTTCTGCTCCCCACCTTTCTTCTGCAACAGGAGGAAATCCATGTTACTGATTTCTTGCTGTCCGTCCTCACTCTATGGAGGGTATGTCCCATCTCTGCAGGGTTGAGCAGCTTTGCTAGTGCCACTGCCACAAAGGAAGTGTTAGAGCAGGAACTCTAAAAATATGGAGATTAGCTAATTGAGGAGCAACAGCTCAGCAATCCCAAAATCATGAGCCCGTAATGATCAAGTCTGAATCCAGTTCCCCACAAAATTAAGATAAGGACTTCAGCCAAACTGCATCCATTTAGCAGCAGTGCTGACCAATGTTGCACAATGGCTGTGTCCAACTACCCTCTGTCATTGTACCATCACATCTCTCAGTTTCTATGGGAGCCAGGGCAAAGTCAAGCCACCAGTTCCTTCGGCAGCTAGGCCATCATAGGTCAGATGTTTCTGGACAGAAGTTGTCAAACTTAAGCCTCTGGGTTTGAACACACCAGCCATTCTGCAACATTGAAGATGGTAGCAGGTCGTATTTTTCACCTCAGTTACTTGACAGTGTCCCTTTGAATATCAGAATGCTACAGGAAAACGTACTTCTCTGGCAGAGAATGTGGCAGGTGAAACACTGGCCGAGAAAGCTGATACACCAAGGACCCATGTGAAACAGCATGGTTTCTGAGGCCACTGTACCTTTATCTGACCAATCTTACTGTCTACCAAAGAGTGCTTTTGACAGAGGGGAGGGAAGGGATGTTGGTGGGTGGAGGGAGAGGGGAGGGGCAATTCCAATCATCTCTAAATGCAGCTATTCCCAGAACGAAGGTGTTGCAACGAACAGTCTCTAGAAGAACTGCCTCTGATCCACAGTAGAGAGAAATCTGGCCAAAGAAAGCAAACACAGCAACCTCTCACCCCCATGCCTGTCCTGGAAGCTGTCCTTATTCCAAGAGATAAGTAAATCTGGTGGCTTTGGGAAGGGGAAAGCACATACAGTTGAAGGCACAGCTGCCAGTCATAATGTTTTTCCCTTCCTGCCTTCTGCTCATTTAATATGGAGAAGTCAAATCCCTTTAATTTAGCTAGAAGTTTATGAGGTCACAAGCACAACTTGCTGTGAAGGAGTGGTGTGATCTAGTACTCTGAGCACACAGGACTCTGCATACTCTCACTCCAGCTCTGCCACCGACTCTGTAGCCTTGGGCTGTTTGGCTCAGTCCTCCCCTTGACTCAAAGGGGGAATAACAATACGTAGCTACCTCACAGTGGTGTTGTGAGAATCCACATTGGTAAAGCCTGTTGAAGTGCTAAGTCTACCATCGGTAGGTCATGAAGCGTGCAGTGGGGGTGAGCAGCACTCACTGGACTGTAACTGCTGGTTACGGTCCGAATAACTCAGCAGGAGTCCCATCAGCCCTCTCCTGCTTGGAGATCCTCCTTGATCTGAAGCGGAGGGTGTCATCCAAGTGCCCTCTCCTCCGTTGCATGACATTTTAAGCGGCTGTGAGGTGCAGGGTAGTGACAGACATGAAGTCCTACTTGACCAGGGATTTGCTACAACGTTTTCTATATCTGTGGGATTTGTTGGTTTGGATTTTCCATATATAGTGCTTAGAAAACTTTCCACTTAGGGCTGGCGGTTCGGGGTCTCTTCTGTTGCATGGCAATGTATACAAGTCTTATTGTCTGTCTTACTGTGCAAATGATCCCACAGCCCAGTTTCAGAGATGGGTATGGTCTGAGCCTTTTCATAGCAGCGTAAGACTCAAAAGCCTGTCTAGACTGTTTAATATTTAAACAACACTATGAACTTGTCAATTGTATGTGTTCTGTGCAATATGAAGCATGTCATTAGCTGGCTTGATGGGCAGAGGGGCTAAAGGAAGGTCAAAGCTTTTTCAAAGAGCAACATGTGCTAGCATGGAGCTGAAGGGCTGCCACTAGCAAAATGAACTCGGGGGAGCCATTGGAAACTGTTTTCAGAACAGTTTACTCCAGGACAACATACTTCTGAGTTTATGGACTTCTAGGCTGCCAGCCTGAGAGAACAAGTGCAAATTTAGTGTGGGGGTTTGAGTTTTGGATTCTCTTTTTGTTTCCTCCCTGAAGTACTGATGGCGCAAATACTGATGAGGGTCTTTTGCTTCCTTATCACAGTTCTCTTGTTCCTCTTGTGCCATCTGCTTTGCACTATTATGCAGGACTTTAAAAGGTACAAATGGAGACTGTATGCTCCCGAGACATGCAAAATACATTGTGTGTTGGGGGATTCTAGCAGCCAGAAAAGATGGGGCAGAGCTATGCTACAGGATACATCTCTTCTTCCCCACATCTCTTCTCTAGTCTTGTCTGCTAGGTTCCTGAAGAGACGTTCTCTGTATTTTGTTACAAGCACTCAGATCAGCTTCCACTGACAAACAAAGCTTGCAGAGTTTGGCAGCTCTTTCTCCAAGTGGAGAAAATTCCAGGTCCTATCTCTGTGAAGACTCCCTCAGTTCTTGGGCTTTCTGGTCCTCCAACACTGTTGGTGGTCAGTGTGGAGGACTGTGTTCAGTCATCAGAAATCACGTGTGTGTGGTTCCGCTCATTCTTGTGATTTCTGCCAGTCCTCTGATTTTCCGTCAGTTTTGACAGATCTTTCTGGTGATGCTCTTCTGGTTATGCTCTTCAGAGATGTTTTGCTCTGTGTCAGTTGCCAGTGCTATTCTTGCCTACTGAAGTGTCAATGCTGGCCTCCAGCTTCCACAGCTCTTACGTTCTTGCCATCCAGTCTCTTGATAAATATCTGCTGCTGAGTTCAGACCCTCTTCCTCTGTGCCTGCAGTGACTCAAGCACATGCACTAACCCAAGGGTCATCAGAGAACACAAGGACTATTAACAGTCTGTATCAGTAGTCAGACTCCATAACCATCCATCAGTGCTCTTTTATATATATTCATTTTGCCAATCTCAGTGCCTGCTGTTAATTGGTTGCCACAAACCCCCCATATACCCATAAAACCCATATAAAAAAACCCATATACCCATCTGACACTTGGTTTCCAATATAAAATGTCAGAAGTTATGGGCTGGTTTTCAAGTAAATCAGGTGTGTTTCCTGTTGTGGTTTCCCAAACAAGGTACTGAAGAATTCCATGCGTTACCTTACCGTGATAGGCAGCCGAAGGAAAGAGCAAGTCAGCAGCACAGATTGGAATCAAGAGAAGCATCATCTGTCCACTGTGTTTTTACTTGGGGGGGCAGGAAAATACTATTTATATCTGCCAGGTCCTCCATCTACAGACATGGGCTCTGATGTTTTACTGCTGCCAGATATCTGTAGTTGGAGGACAATTCTGAAGACTTTCCAGTTCTGAAGACCAACCTGCCCATGTGTGGTGGTTAGTCATTCAAGCATCTTCTCTTTGTTTTCCTCAAGAGAAAAACTAAAGATTATTTTGACTAAGCACAGTACTGCTGCTCATCAGTGTAGAAGATGGCTGCACCATTAGCACTTCCAAACTGTGGTTCATCCAGCTGGACTCCTGCACATCTCCTTGTGAGAATGGATGGCCAGAGACCTATTCCTTCCTCTTACTATTATATGTCAGTCAAGCACTTGGAAGGAAATAGTCAGCAATGCAATTGCCTTAGTGTCCACTGGTTGAGTATCCTAACCTCCCCTCCGCTATCACCTCACCTGTGACTGCTCCTTCTCATTCCTGAGCCAACAGATGCTTCATCTCTTCTGCCATCCCTAAACTCCAGCCCTGAAGATCTAAGCAGACAGACACAGGATTCCTCACAGACTAGTTTTAGAGTCTTCTACATCCTTCATGTATCCAGATAGGCAAATTCGTTTTGTTGATAAACATGTTTCAACCCTAAGAAGAGAAACAAGTGTAGGAGCTTATTGCATTGATCTTCACCTCTTCTTCCATGTTGAAGGAGTCATAGTGAAAACATCAATTGATTTCCATATGACAGCAATGAGCTGATGGCTCTAGGAACATTTCCCTCAATAATGAAAGTCTGACATTCTGCAGTTACTGAAGGCAGTATTTGATCTCACATCTATCATGTTGGATACAAGGAGAGAAGAATCTGACAATTCTGTGCTGTTTACACAAACATCCAAAACTATCTTAATTCATTATTCAAATTACCTCCAGGTCAGTGGGTGAATTCCTTCTTTGATGAAAGAATGATGTTTTCCTTTCCAGAACTGGAAGAGTAAGAGAAAATTTATGTACTGTAAATGTTATCCTGAAAACATAAAGGAAAAAAACTCAAATAAACCTGAAAAAATACTCAACTGCATTGAGTAAATCTTGCCAGGAGCTAGGGAGTTCCTGTGTGGAAAGTATGATGTGATTTTACTTCAGGCAAAGAGAAGACAGAAGACAGAAGTGCTTCTGTGTGACCTCTGGCCTATCTCTGGTTTGTTATTGTATAGCATTTAATTGAAGTGGAAAACAGATGCTCAGCTCCAGCAGTGGGACACAGACTGAAGACCCCTCAAACTTATCTGAGCCATATTCAAACAAGCACAATGATGCAAAAGCACAAACACTTGCCATCACACCTGTCTGAGAAGAGATGGATTTCTGAACAGGGAGAAGGACTCAGAAGTTCTTGTCCAAATCAGTATTTTTCCCAATTTTCCTAACATTAGCTTCCTTTTTATTCAAGCATCTTAGGAAAAAAAAGAAAATTAAGAAAAGGACTTAAAGAATTAAGTAACAGTAGAGAAGAGGTACTAAGGATAGGTGCTCCTTTATATGTTATGTTGTGCATCAAGATGTGCTTTGCCAAACAGAAAGGACATCATTTTCAGTTCCCTGCTTGCTCGGAGAAAGTCTGAGTGGTTGAGGCTGTTAATAATCAAGAAGACTTCCTAGAGCATAGCCTTCTACAGGTGACCACAGCTTCCCTCTGGATGGGATAGCCAGCATCAGACAGACATGCTTTGCCTCCAGTTAACGCCTCTCTATGGCAGGACAACAACGTGTTGTTAGCAGGTTGTTAGCAACTCAGTGTTGGGCACTGGGAACATCTATCAGCTTATATCATTTTTTATATCAACAGTCACAAGAATTACACATGCCCAGTGTACCCCACAGGTGACCAATCTTACATTTTTACAGTTCAAGATGGTGATAGAGCTACTTTGCTCTGTGCTCTTCATTACAAGACAGCTTTCCTTTAAAATCCATCTTGCCACACTTCTCTAGGAGTTTTTCCACTGCACATTACAGAGGTTCATTTTAGTCCTTTTTCCTAGAAGGATCAACAGACCTCTATCTAACCCACCTGATCTTCTTTCCCAGCCAGAGAGACAAAAATTTATATTCTCAGTAAAGCAGATAGCTGTACCTGTGTTCTTATGAGAATAATCTCATTTTCCTCCTCCTCTTTCACTCACTAGTACATAACCTTCACTTTCCTTTGGAAAGGGGCGATTCATTGCTACTACATGGTAGAGCATCTTTCTGAGATGGGAGCGTGGACAGCCCTTCTATTCCTTGCTAGGAGGCATACAAACATTCTTCCCATCCCTCTAGACTGGTTTGGCCAGTGGAATCCTTTTTCATGGAGTTTCGCTTCTTGATCCAGAAGAGCAAATGCTTTCAAGCATCTCCTTCACTGCTGTCAAGCTGTGGGATAATGGCATGGGGAATTTTTTGTTTCTTAGCCTCAGGGTAAATTAAGTAGATGGTGCTCCTGAGCCAAAAACACGGTAAGGACAAAGCACTCATATTTTAGATGGTGGTAAAACTGAGTGAGGTCTGCCCTGATGACAGAGGAGCAAGAATTTTTGTCAGATGTATACAGTAGCAAAGCAAAACGACCTTGTCCGTCATGTTTTTAGCTCATGCACATCAGTTCTCCATTATAAACAAACCCTCTGTGGGTAATGCAGACCAGGCTTAGGGAGGAAATCTTCCTCATTCCAGAAGCACAACCAGCCCATAGCTATGCATCAACCCCTTCAGGACTTTTGCTCCAGAGAGGCTGAGAGTAAGAAGGGAGGTAGCTAGCAGGGATAGCAAGAGCAGTTCTCTGACTCTTCATCCCCAGCAGGCAGAGTCCCCAGTAGGTTAATCATGTATCTCCTCACGTGAGTCCCCTTTGAAATCACTCCCAAGGACTATGGTCTGATCCTTCACTATTACAGGGTCTTCCCAGGAGAGGAAGCAACGTCTCTGCATGGATCTGTGAGGTCTGTTGGTAGGGTCCTGAGTCAGATCTGGAAGAAATCACAATGTTTACTGAGGGATGAGATGAGTCAATGGTGTTTCCATGCAGAAATACTCTCTTTAAAATTTATATAGAGATGTCTGTGGGGTTGGGAGAGGAGTTGGTTTTGTTCAGGGCAGGAAGCATAGAGAAGGGAAGGCCGCAGTGTAAGAAACAATCAGCCACAAGGGAGGGGTTGAATAATAGGAATGACCATGTCAACTGTGTTACTGTCCCATCATTCTCCTGAACCCAGAATGGAAACTTCCAAGTGCTCTTCAGGAGCTTACGTTTATTAGAAAACTATTCCTGGGTGTTCAAGGTTGTTTTCTAATGAAAATATACATAATAAAAAAACAAATGAATGACTCTTGTTAATCTTTTCCTCTCCTCAACCTGTAACACACACTGTGAAACTTACTTCCTTCCTTGTTTGTTTACTGCCGTTCCTAGTCAATAAAATTTCTTTCTGGTCACAATCCACACAGGACCTGATATAGTAAGCTTTCATCTTCTGCCTACACATCTGAGGTCAAGACTTCACATATGGGATTTGAACAAAATGCCACGGGTTAGCATACATAGCACAATGTGTTAGCACTTTGACATCACTTGTTCATGGTATTAAACAGCAAAAATAATTTACCAACATCACTGTAAAGTTCTTGTGAAGTGCCTTCCCTATGTGCAAGACAGAAGCTTTAGGCAACCATGGTAAGTACAAGCAAGCACTGAAAAATGCTGCTATTTTCAGAGTACACACTCTGGTGTGTCAAGTCCTTCCCATGACAATATAGAACTGCCCTTGGCAACAAACATCTCTCATCTAAGCAGTATTGGAGTCAGCCCTTACTCCAGGGCTTTATCTTCTGCAAATTGTTGTGTAAACTTCAAGACACAGGCAATGCTTAGAGCAGGCATGCACAGAGAAAGTGAGGACAATGGAAGCAATCACCAGTGCCATGGTAGGAAGGGGTCGGTAAACAGCTAGGCGTGTCTGTAGCTCCTCTCCTGAATGCTGTGCATCCTCTTTTGAAGCAGCCTCTTGTTTCTGTAGTGCCCACTGAATGCCTAGGGCCAGCCTGGTTAAGCAAGGAACTTTTGAAAGAACTCAGGGAAAAGAAAAGAATGTATCAACTTTGGAAAAAGGGACAGGTGAATCAACAGATGTTTAAGGATACTATAAGGTTTTGTAGAAAGAAAATTAGAGATGCAAAAGCTCAGTTTGAACTTAACCTGGCCAATTCTACCAAGGATAATAAAAAGTGCTTTTATAAATACATTAATTGCAAAAGGAGGGCTAGGAAAGATCTCGATTCCTTGTTGGACAAAGAAGGGAACATTGTAACGGAAGACAAGGAAAAGGCTGAGATACTGGGCACCTTCTTTGCCTCAGTCTTTAACAAAAAGACTGACTATCCTCAGGACAACTGGATTCCTGAGTTGGTAGATAGGGATGGGGAGCAAAATATCCCTCCTGAAATCCTGGAGGAAGTAGTTAGAGACCTGCTGTGTAGCTTAAATCCAAATAAGTCT
>VWZO01016423.1:0-76000 GCA_013396975.1 Bucco capensis
TCCAACTCAAACCATTCTATGATTCCATGCTCATCTGCTGAAGTCTGTCTCTAATTTACAAAAGAGAAAGCAGGATTCCAATATTAATATTGGCACAGTTTTTACTCCTAGGAAATGAGTGAATATCAATTATGAAATTAAGAAAGTTGTCTGACTAGGGAATGTCTCAGCACTTGATATAAGGACACAGCCTCTAGCTTTCCTGTTGCCTAAAGGTTCAAAGTAACTCAAGAATTAGAAGTCTGAGTTACTACAGTTTTAGCTTAGGAAAGATACCTCTGTGCAGAAAATATAGCATTTGCATCTCCACAAGATGAGATATGTGTGACATGTAATACTAACTGGCAGCATAATTACCCTGTAAATAACATTCAGTAAATTTATAGTGCTCTGTAAAGAATGCTCTAGTAAATGTAGCATATTCATCTGAGAGGGGCTGTATCCAGTGATTAGTTTTTGAAAATGTAACAGGCAGAGTACTTAACTCACCTAGAGAAAGTAAAGAATAAATTGCTACTGTTGACTGTGAGATACTAATAGAAGCATCTTCACATTGACAGACTTTTAAAAAATATTCTTTGTTTTGATTAATGCCACAATGACTAGCAAGCTTTTCTTAAGGCACATAGGGATGGCCTGCTCCTGTGCCTTCAAGATTTCCTTCCTAAGTAATGTCCAGCCTTCCTGGACTCCTATGCCCTTCAAAACCGATTCCCAAGGGATTCTATTCAGTAATCTTCCAAACAAATCGAAGTCTGCCCTTCGGAAGTCCCAAATGGCAGTTTTACTCTTACTCTTCCTAGTATTTCCAATAATAGAGAACTTGATAATTTCATGATCACTGCTGCCTAGACAGCCTCCAACTGCCACATCTGACTGGCACTCCAGTCATGTAAGGCATCCCACCACGTTTCTGTGATGGCCACTAGGTCATAGTGTTCCTGCTGCATCATGGCTTCAAGCTCCCCTTGTTTGGTGCTCATACTGCGTGCATTGGTATAGATGCACTTCAGATTGCCCATTGCCCTCAACACCTTTTTGTGTGTGTGGGCCCTGTTTCCTACCAGGCCCATCTCAGCTGTCTCTATGATTTTTAAACACTTATCCCTTGTCCNACATCCCTAACACGTGCCCCAGGGAGACAGCAAACCTCCCTGTGAAGTGGGTCAGGACGGCATATTGGGCCCTCTGCTCCCCTCAGCAGGGAGTCCCCTACAACAATGACCCATCGAGTTTTCTTTTTAGGGTCAGTTTTGATGGCTGGTCTGGGGCAAGTTGGTCTTGGTGGCACATGTCGTCTTCCTGAACCCTCACAACCTTTGTCCTTGCTCGCAATCATTTCCTCCTGCAGAACCCCATACCTATTTTTCAGGGGCACTGTAGGTGGTGTGCTTGTACATGGAAGCTTGTAAATGTGCTTTAACATATCCCAGGACAAAGCTGCTCATAAAACAGCTTTCTGTATCTTAAATCACTAACAGAGTCTTTACAAATCTTGGAGCTATATTATAAATAAACTTCATACAACTTCTGAAAGTCAAAGCCTCAGCCTAACTATCATATATCAGAAAACAACTACTATAGAACAGAAAAGAACATCAGCTTTGCTCCTTAAAGTACTGAAAATATTGCCTGAGAAGTACTACTGGAGAAGCTGCCTTCAGAAAAGGACAGAATGGCAATAGAAGCTCTTCAACTATGAAATGCCTCAAGATATCACAAGATAGACACAGAGAAACTCAGAGATAAACACAGTGAAATTTTCTACAAATTGCTGACAATATTTGTAGATAAAAAGGGAATAAGGAAAGGGAAATTTCACATTGAAGCAGGCTTGTTTGTACTTCACACACAATTTTCCAGACCAGGTCACCTACTGACATGAAAGTGCAACTGTTACACTGCCAAGTTCAGCCAGACCTGTGGTGAACACCTCTGGTAAAGCAGTGACAGAAAACTAAGCTTCCCAAAGATGGGTTCTATTTACCACCTTCATATTTTCAGTATTTCTAAAAGATTAGAAGAGAAGGTCTAGGACAGTTCTTCCTCCTTTTCAGACAGTGGAAATGTCTCATCTCCACCCAATGTTCTCATTATCACCATGGTCATGTGGAAGCAGTCTTGAGACAACAAAATTCTGAAATACCATTTTTTTCTTTAACATCACCACACTCACATCCCATAATACCCCTACACTCTGAAACATGAAGAGTAAGTCAGAAAAGAAAAAGGACTTTAAACACACATCTTTTACTTGGTCAGCTTCTAGAGCACCACATCAACTTCAGAGAAAAGTAAATGAGGAAAACATTACAACAGCCCAGGGACACTTCTCCTTAATTTTTTTGATTACATTTTAAGTGCTCTTTGTCACAGATATCATAAACTGATTAAATCATTTCATGGCTGACCCCTACTGACTATGCTAAGCTAAAAGAGAGGGCTATTAATAACCACCCATTTCTGACAGCTGCCCAGGGGCAATGTAGCCTTTTGCAGCAATAAAATGACTCCCCAGCTCACTTACTGAATGCTAACTATTGATTCATATTATGAGTGTTGTCAAACACAGACTGCAGTTCTGAAGATCCGTACTGGCAGGTCATCAGGAATAGCATTAGCAAATGTCAGGTCAGGAATCAAAGGGCTGCTGGACTCTTTAGGGATGAGATTTATTGATTCGATAAAATGTGAAACAGATCAAGTACTTGCAATGATGGAAACGGTCATGGCAGAATGAGGCTGAGCCTAGCATGATGTGTATCTCAGGAAAGAAGCATCACACAAAACTGTTGACCATTGAAAATAAGTTTTAAAGGTTGGGATGTCCACAACAAGGACAACCAAAGCTGTAGGCTGTAGGGCTAAAACTCAGCCTTTGAATATGCATTTGGCCAAATCCATATACTTAGCTTGCTCACATTGGAGATCATATTGCTAATCTTAAGGATCTGCTTAAATGAATATTTGTGTGGTTCAGACCACTTAAGAAGCTAATGAATACTACAAGCAAAAGTTAAAAAACATCAAAACTTTAAGAGGTCTATGGCAATTAGATGTTCTGAATAAGATAAGGTAATATTCTGTGTCTATAATTGTTAGAAACGGGCCTTGAAATCCAAAGAATGCCAAAATGAACTAAACTCTGATTTCACACTTTGCCACCACCAGTAGCATTTTATTTAATGAAAATATATTTCAGGACTTCATAAGACTGATTTCACACAGGCTAACTTTTTAAAATATTTTCCCTCGGCTAGGGAAAAAAAATCTAGCATCAAGGTATGGAAAGATCACTGGAATGTTGCAAGTGGGTTGAGGAGACAGAGAGCTTGAAGCTCTTCCTTCTTGCTTAAATACTGACATTTGTCCCCTCTTTCTCACTGCACTTTCTCTTAAGCAAAGCACTAGTATTAGGTAATGATTATATCAGTTTAAAATTTGATAGAATGACTTTTAACAGAAAATCTAACAAAAAGGACAATGATATATTCCATGTAGCCAGAAACCTTACTGAGAAAGCAGTTATATTCTAGCCACTGGATATTCAAAGCAATTAAACCTATTCTAAAATTGAACACTATGATTTGGATGGAGGAAATAATATATCAAATTCTAATCAGGTAATATCAAATTTTATATTTTATTAATGTTGCTTTGATCACCTTGGTCAAACAGAATATATTAAAATGAATGAATATCTATTCAAATACTTTTCCATAATTTGAAACTACTTCACCTCAGTTATACATTATTTTTTCAGTATGTTACAATTATTTTTTGTTGTAGAGTTAGACAAGACAATTTATCAGTACCCAGGACACTATTAATATAATCTCTACAAAGAAACATCTTCATTTAACTTTTACTTTGGATATTTGAAGGGTAATTAGGATGTCTGTAAAGTGAAGAGTGTTCCTAGCTACCTAGGAAAGATAATAGCCTGGCATGCATTCCATGCATAGTATGTTCACTTTCAGAAAATCAGAAATCAAACCACAAATCTGAATATACCATTTGATGTTTACATAGGACATGAGAAATCAATAAAAGATGACAATTACAAATAACAGATTTGAAAATTAATGACTTCAACAAACCACAATTTCATATAAAAAAAGATAAACACTGATAATTATAAAGAAACTACTTGGGAGGCTAAGATATAGCTATTAGTAGATAATTAGTTCTGAAACAAGCCACAGAACTACACAGACCACGCAGGACAAAGAATGTCCTCCTTTTGGAAATGCTTAAAATCTAAATAGGACGACAACATAAATCCATTTTAAAATCAATTACTTAATTAAATGCACAAAATGTAAGGATAGAAACAAATCTTAAAGTCATCAAAAAATGCTGAGCACAGTTGTAGCTTCTATAGTATCTATTGACATTTTGATGCTAAATTCAACAGAGACAATTTTTTACCTGCTGTGTCCTGCAATTCTGACTACAATGGATGTATAAGAATTCTATAAAGAAAAAAATATGAAACACCTAGAATGGACTTCTGACAGAAAAATAATTTCAATATTTGCATACAAAGACTCTAAAGAGAGTGTCACCTTTAAGATATCAATCTTTTAATTAGAATGTCCTCCCATCAAGAAAGCTCTTGAGGAAGTCAATTTATTCTAGTGACATTAACTAGTCTGGAAAATATCCAACGCTTCATTTCACTACTGACTTCAGCTGATCCAAGATGATACCACCACACAAACAGCAGTGCTGGTTCTCTCTCCTTTCCAACAGAAATTTCTGCCCATATAGCCACATAGTCAGCTTGTGCAGGCTGAAAGCTGTTTGTGGTCGTGTTGGGATGAATTCATTCTTCCACATATTAAGTTCCATGAACTAACACAAGCTAAGTTTAGAACAGGGATGGAGGGGGCTGAGATGGTGCATGCTGACTGTACGAGGAGCAGAAACAACATCTTTTAGAAGAAACCAATAGAGCACTTGAGTTGTATTATGAAGCTCCTCTCACAGGCTGCAGTTCTGTATTACATGCTACTTATGAAGGGAGGTTCTCTCCCTGTCAAACTGTATGTATGTATGGCTAGGCTTCNTGTCAAACTATCCTTCAGCTTTTCTCCTTCCCTGCTCCCAGCTGCCATTACCTTATGCTGGCTCTGGAGCTCATCAAGTTCATCCCACTGTAGAGCAATTCAATTCATTAACAGAGAGGAAATCCATTTAAAAAAAATAAAAATTCTGTGACGTAACTTACTTGGCTCCCAGAAGGATCTAGCAAGTATAGACATGGCAGAGGGGAAGGACTGCTGGAAAAGAGCTGGGGGTGGCAAAGCAGGAGGTGGCAAGCCTTAGATCAGATCAGTTCTCAAGGAACCACAGTCTCAGATTACTGCAGTACTAGACAAGTAGGATAGAACAGCAGACCTGGAGATATTTGGGGATTACTTAGCAATCAGTTCCTTATGGCTGTAAAGCTATCATTTCCCCAAGTTAGCCAGCCAGTGCTGCACTGATACAGTCTGAGAAAGCATAAACAGCTATGCAATGACTCTCAGAGGCAAAGAGCTTGCCTCTGTTGTGCACTGAAGGAGAGCAAGCATAAATACAGAGGATGCAAAAGTCCCTGGGCTGTGTTACAGCACATTAGCCATTTAACTCCATAGAAGTATCTATGTTCCTTTTTCAGGCTCAGAAGCCTTCTCTAAATATAAACTTCTAAGTTCCAGGAACATTCAGGAAATCTTGTTTTCAGTTTAGTAAGCAAGCCTTTGGCAAGCACTACCTATATGACATTATCATTTGAAAAATAGAAATCTGTAGGTAGGTTCCAGACATTTCAAAATCAATAAGCTTAATAAAGTATGCATGGCTATTAAAAGATGTAATTGGCAACATAGATTTAACTTCAAAGGCTTGCAAAAATAGATATCTACTAAAATACCATTTCATTATTTAGATTTATTTTCTATATTTGCAATACTATTTCAAATTGATGTTTCCAGGGTAATAATATGTTCACAAATGCTTTTTGATTTTTTTATTTTCACAAGCATTTTTTTGAAATGACTCTCCTAATCATAAGAGAATTCTGCACTTTCAATTTTCACCATAAGTTTTGGGAGGTTTATTTTTGTATTCTGTGAATATAAGGAAAGTCATAAATCTGCTCTGGCATATTTTTTGACATGGGTTCATGCATTTTGCCATTTCTTGGACTTTTTAAAGACGCATGCAACATCCCAGAGAAGAAAGATGCCCAAACAACTTTTTCCTTCCAAGTTGCTCTAAGAATGTGTAAGTTAAACCATGCAGGCTGAATGTTGAGAAAAAGATACAGCTACCAATTCATGTACAAAACCTACATTAACACTTTTAAAGAATTAAGTTGACCAAAGTTCAAAAAAGGAAGACATTTTGTTCAACAGACTCATATTTGTGAAATACTTAAAATAATAATACAATTGTATTACAGTGAAAGCCCTTTGACTGCTGTATATACTCAAACATCTCCATATTGTTTCTTTTTAAATTAGAAGCGGAAAAATAAGGTAATATATATTTGCTGTTAATTTTATAAAGGCAAAATACACCATTTCTTTTCCCAGTTACAAGAACTACCTTTTAAGAAAATTTAAAAAAAAAAACAACCCTGGAATACTTTCTGCATTCTGGTACCTGGCAGTCATGGAGCACTACACACAAGTCCACTGGGAACACTGAGTAAAAAGCAGTACAGTAACAAATCACCATTCAAATTTAACTTAAGTAACATTTAACATAGCAATTTCACATGATCCATTTTCAAATAATGGAAAACTAAGCAAGAATGAATGTTTCCTCTATACTGGTGTCCAACTACTTTGTATCAACAGAATATATATTTTTATTTCAAAACACTGGTTACATTCAGATGATTTTGTATTTGCATGAGAGAAGCAAACAAGGAATAGAGGCTACAACTGTGTTTGCATTGTCAGACAACATTCAAAAATACAAAGGCTGAACTCATGATTTTAATAATTCTTTCCAATGACAAAAATCCAGTAACAAGCAAAACATGTCAACAACTTCATTAAATATTTCATAGCCAATGTAAAGTTATGCAGTGTTACATTTTCTTTTTATGGTATCACATTCACTACTGATATGCTACACAACAGATAATACATTCTGAATTTTTCTTTGTTTATTAACAAGCCCTTGCAATTAACTTCCTTTTAAATCGTAAGTATGATACTATTTTAATTTCCCTCACATTCTCTACCCTATCATTTGAAATCACATTAAGCTGACTCTTAGCAGGCCACCTGGTGTAATTCTATGACATTGAAGTGAGTTGTTCTGGTATGCACGAAACACTGACAGTCTTCCGTGCTGAAATCCATTTCCCCAACTGATGACAGAACAGGGGAAAATTAATTTCTGCTATTCATAAATACCTGACAGGTTTAATGTAAATGTTTTGAAAAAGACCTCAGCATATGCTGCACATACATTATATATGCAGCAGTGCACTGGAATACTGTCTTTCCAATCCATTCCATTTCTAGAGCACTGTTGCTCAAACTGTTGAAATTTCTCAAATTACTTCCATATTGTAATTTTCTCCATATATATATATATATAAACAATAAAAGAGGCCTCCATGTAGCCTTTCAGTCATGTGGGACAATTTGATAGAAATGCTACAAAGAAATATTTATGCTATCTTGCCTGATAAATTGAGGAATTAGTTGCTTATGCATACGTGATTAGAAACCAGAGGGAATTTTATTACAAACCTACATTACCAAGAACACTTTCTCATGAAATACAGAATACTTCATATTCCTAAAGCCATATAAGCAGCCTTAACATTATCGCCATGTCCTCATCTCCATCCCTCTCTACAAAAAGGACAGAAATTCCTCTAATCTTACAAGTCAAAGTAAATTTGCAAAGGTCTCCACATACAAATTTCTTTGAATCTAAACAAAGAACTGCTACCAAAAACAGCTGGGAAAACTTCTTACTTTTCATATATATGCAAACAACATGGACATCGATGAAAACAAAGAATCCAGAATTTAGGAAAGAACAAAAAAGAGGCATTAATAGGAGAGGGACTCAACTACTTAACCGGTTTTATGTCAAAATGTACACTTTTCACTATGTATTATGAGACCTACTGGATTTCCTTTTAAACCCTATATGCTAAGATGCCATAAATACTGAATACAAAACACTAAAATTTTCCTAAAACTAAAGCAAACAGGGCTTTTTAATGATAGAAACTTTTATTCTGATTTCATTACCTGTGTATCTTTGTGAGTATGCCTGTACATCAGTGTCTACTTTGAATTTTGACACATCTGTTACCCGATGCCAAACAAAACAGCGGTAGTGCCCAACAAATTGATACATGATCATGACCAACAAATTATAGTCACATAAGAATAAGAAATATTTTAATTGGCTAGCAAATAAGATCTGTGACTAAAGATCTAAAAATCTAATGCAATCCTGATATTAAGGTGAAGAATCCATACATATTGTATACATTTCTGTATTTTGTCTAAACTCTAAATAGCTGTTGGATATATCCAAAACCTTGAAACAGCAAATAGTACAACTAAAGATCAGATGGAGGATAAGAATACGTAGATAAAACCCACAAATTTTGATCAAATAAAAAGAACAGTCCTATAAGCATGATCAAGTATAAATTTACAGAATAATTGCTCAACATAACATCCTGTACATGGACCATTTTAAAGCCTACTTTAGAAGTTTGTTTGAATAAACTACAGCCTAATAGTCCCACTGTTTTAAGGTATAACAAGAATATTGGGCACTTAATTTTCTATCATATTACTGTTGAGAATGCTCTTCCTTTTACAAAGAAAGTTACAAAATACTTCAGGATTTGAAGAAAATTCTGGATTGTTTCACATTGCTCTGTCTAGAGGAATAAATGCCTCTGGAGATGAAGATGTTGCTTTCCAAATTCAGACCGTTTGAAAACACTATTAAACCTGTAGATCAATTTACATTTATGTTGAGTACAATCGAAGTAACTGAAGTGTATTTTCAGACCAAGAGTTTTTGAAGGAAAAAATATAGCTTTCCTTCACTACAATTTATAGCCATGTTTTCAGTAAGAGATAAAATAATGTCATTTAAATCCTTCATAGCAGTTTTGTGATACTTGCAATTGGTTGTCAGTCAAAGAGTCTAAAGACAGGACTGTTTCTGGTGATAATCATCTGTGTAAGTGGCTTAATAGAGGTTTGGGTCACACAGAGTGTACTTTGAATCATCCAAAGTCAAATGTTATTTTATAAAACATTTTGTACAACTTCTTAATTACTTAAACATAGGTACATAAATTTTTAATACTAATTTTTTTCTGCTTCACTTGCAAAAACATGAAAAAATATTTAAACTCTAAATATTCAGAATAATCGGAGAGAAACCAATTTTTGTATATCACATTTGTACCACATAGCTTGATGGTTTTTGCTCTAAAGCAATCAAATCAGGTCAAGGAAAACCAGTCCACACTTATTTAACAAACAGAACTGCAACCAAGGCTAACAACAGCCAAAAAAAAGTCATCAACTTGCTCTTATTATAGGAAAATAACAAGTTGTTGACCAGGCAAAAGGAAGCACAACTTAGCTTCCCTTGAAGGGATTTGTCCTAAGCTATTTGTGCAAACAGTCTGAAAATCCCTTGGGGTCTGCTGTGGCCCCTGGTGCCATAACTGTGCCCACAGCAGAGGGAGCATTAAACTCATTGCCCATGGGAAAGTGTGGGGAGTGATACCCATGTTCCTAGAATCCTTGGATGGGTAGGATGAGCTCATTAGCCTTCTGGCAGTCATCCTAGGAGAAGGACAACTCTGATTCCAAATCCAGGCAGATGGAGCTCGTTTAGCCCTGGAAGGCCTTCCATCTAAGAGGTTAAACCTCCGTCCTAAGGACCTCGCTGCCAGCGTCCAAGCTTGCTAGGCCCTGGCAGATGAACCTTAGGACTAAAGGGTGGGTCCAGCTCTGCGCATGCTGTGTCTCACCTAAAAAAAATCCATTGCACAGGCTCGAGGGTGCTATCTGCTATCCTCTTTTTATCAGCGCGCTTGGAAAAGGCGCTGATGAGGAGCGTGGGTGGAGCCCTCCCTGGATCTTCGTTTGCGAAGTCTAGCCACGATGACGATGACGACGATTTGTGCAAAACTGCCCTATTGCTTGTGGTGTATTAGTAGATCCAATGCCTCTCAGAAGAACAGCACTTCGTATGCCTGCACACTAACTAGGTTCAGTCAGAGCAGGCAGAAGGAACACACCTAGCAATTCAAGGAAAAGCTTGATGTTCCCAAGTTTTACTAAAATATCTCTCCTTGGCAGAAAAAGAGGAGCTGTTCAAAGGAAAACTAGAATATCCCAGCAGTCCACATTCTCAGGATTATGTATACCTGCAGTAAACTCTAACAGTCCCCACTGGCTGCTATAGGGTAATGGTACAAAAATGTCATTCTTGTGCACCAGAACGCAGTATGCCAGTGGAGAACCAGAATCCAAATTGGCATGCACGTTTCTGATTTTCACTGAGGAAAGTTCATCTTCAGCATGGAAATATATTTTCACAACCATGTGAGTAATACAGTGAACTTCTTTTACTGTATGATTTCATATTATTTTGGCTTTTAATTAGTTACTCATAAAGAAGAAAATTACAAAGAAAAGCATTGCACAACTGTCATAGAGGCAACTAAGCATTATCAGATACACTCTACGGGACAGTTAATTGAACTATACAAATGATTATTAAAAAAAGGAAAAGTTACTTAAAAATATTTCTTAAGTTAGCATTTTTTTCTGCACACAAATGTTATATCTAAACTATTATTGTTGTTCAATAATCCAATTAAATTCAGTAAAATTATAGAAATCCATTACTAAACTGAAACAGTATATTGTAGGGTCAAGAGAATAGTAGAAGAATACCCAGTTTTTGCAGCAGAAGCAAGGCCTTACTGAATTTTGCAGACAGTTTTCAAATCTTCAAGAGTTTCAACAGCAAAAGTTCATTTAGATTTCACTCTGATCTCAGAAGCTGAGAGAGGTCCTTTGTATTACTTCCCTGCTTCCCACCAACAATCTCAGAGATTTCATGTGTATCTTTTCCACTCATAACACCCACATAATTTTTCTTGGCTGTTTTCTCTTTTGGTTTCTCACTCGGCTTGGAATGACTAGGCTCCTTAGAAACCCACCCACTAGGGAAGGATAAGTGCTTCATGCAACAGTTCTATCCACTGGCTTATCTGAATTCAGATTAGTAATGTGGCATGACAGTCTACAAGCTTTCAGCCAGCTGATACAAGTCTTAGACAATATTCCTGGAGAACAGGAGAGGTGCCTGAGGACTGGAGGAAGGTCAATGTTATCCTAATCTTCAAAAAGGGCAAGACGATCTGGGTAACTATAGGCCAGTTAGCCTCACCTCCATCCCTGGAAGGGTGATGGAACAGCTTGTTCTTGCCACCATCTTCAAGCATTTGGAGTAAAGGAGGTTTATTATGAGTAATCAACATGGATTCCATAAGGGGAAGCCATGCTTGACTAATCTCATAGCCTTTTAAGGTGACATAACTAGATGGATAGATGAAGGGAAGGCAGTGGATGTGTTTTTTCTTGACTTTAGCAAAGCTTTTGATACTGTCTCCCATGGTATCCTCACTGCCAAACTTAAGAACTGTGCTGTGAGATGGATTTGGAACTGGCTGAAGGACAGAACCCAGAGAGTTGTGGTCGGTGGAGCAGAATCTAACTGGAGGCCTGTGACTAGTGGTGTGCCCCAGGGGTCAGTGCTGGGTCCAGTACTGTTCAATATATTCATCAATGATCTGGATGAAGGGGTAGAGTGTTCCCTCAGCAAATCTGCGGATGATACCAAGCTTGGAGGAATGGCTGGCACACCAGGAGGCTGTGCTGCCATCCAGCGTGACCTGGACAGGCTAGGGAGATGGGCAGGGAGAAACTTAATGAAATTTAACAAGGGTAAATGTNCTCCTTCTCTGGAGACATTCCAGAGCTGCCTGGATGCATTCCTGTGTGACCTCGCCTAGGTGATCCTGCTCTGGCAGGGGGGTTGGACTAGATGATCTTTCTAGGTCCCTTCCAACCCCTAACATTCTATGATTCTATGATTAATATAACATTAAAAGTTTTTCATACTCATTAATGCTATACCACCAATAAAATGAATACACATAGGAAAAAAAGTTCATACCATTTTATACAAAAATATTCAAAACAATAATAAAAGATTAATGTTAAATAAAACAAAAATGCTAATGACAGTGCATTTCCCCAAGTATTACCATTCAGTATTCTACTCAAAAAACCTTTGAGTTTGTCTGAACTACCACATATTCTAGGACTGTATTCCTATTTGCACAGTCTCTGTACACATCTGAGGATAGATGTCCCTCACATTTTGTTGTTTATGAAAAAGGACCTCATTGTATTTTTTTAACTTGTTTTAAACACAAGATTATCAGTATTTGTAATGTTTATAATTAAAGCATTAGTGGAGAACCAGATTCCTGATACCATAACAGTCATTCTGGAAATAATCTTTAACAATTAAAATGTGTTTTTCAAGAATTTCTGAAAATAGCAGGATTGTTTCTTCCAAGTATGTCACCTAGTGACTACAGAGAACACTTACAAACAACAAATTTCAAAGGAGTGATGCAAGTAAATGCATGCATTGACCAAGTTTGAGAGAAAAATAAAAAAATAAACAAAAAAATTAGAATCAACTGGTATTATGTAGACAAATTATTAAAATATCTTCAGTTTAAAACAAAACAGCATAACCATGTTCATGTTTTATGACAAATATCATCTTTTTGTTATCAAATAAATCTAATAAATTCTATTAACTCCTAAGCAAGTCATAAGAAATACCTTTTATTTTTAGTTGATGAAGGTATTCTATCACAACAATGTTCTCAGAAAAGGAGCACTGAAATGAAGATTTCTATTCTGCTTTTCCCCAACAACTGATTTAACAACATGTAGAATCATACTCATCAGATAAGAGATGAGAAAACATCACTGATTTCTCTAGAAATCATCCATCAATCCAATGAGCAACAATCACATCTTTCTCATTAACTTTCACCTGTTTGCAGATATATGCCCCAAGTGTCTACTCAAAACCAATTTCTGCCCATTCTTATATCACTAAGAGACAGGAGTAAAGTGGATTGTACCTCCTTTTACTTCACATGGTACTCTATCCTCAATTCTCTTTGGAAGCTCTTTTCTCTGAAAAGACTGAGCATAGTCCATTTGGGCTTTCAAAAACCATTCAGCATGGGCCCTTATCAAACAAGCTATCTTATGATGAAAAAAGAGGACATGCCCTTGCAAACATTGTAGCTGGTGAAAGTAAGAAAGAAAGAGCATGAAATCATAATAAATTTTATCAATGGAAAGTTACTATTAGCCTCCATGAATGATCTGAGTTAGGGCTAGGCAGTCCAAAATCCTTATGGTATAAAGTTTTAATATAGCAACAAAACACATGCTGTGAAATACCTTTGAGTCTCTCCCAAAAATGGCTTCATGCTGTATCCCCGAAGAGGCATCCCATACAGCTCTCAAATACCTCTCTAGTATTAATCAAAACAACTGCTTAGTCAGACAAATGCACTGCACCTAACTCAAGTGTTCTCCAGGCTATTTACTTTTTAAGCTAATTCTTTCCATCAGTGTGAACTGCATCTTCAACTCCTGACAACTGTAAACACCTGATGACTGGCTATCACAGGATTTCAAACTGAGAAGGTAATCTGAGGTCAGTTTCCTGGCTCTGCTTTTAAACTCTGTGCCTCATACCCATCCAGGCACAGTCTGAAAATCNGGAGCCCTCCCTGGATCTTCATTCGCGAAGCCTAGCCATACTTATACTTACTTACTTATACTCATACCCATCATGCAGACATGTAATAACTAATCATTTCAGCTAACTGGTTTTGACTGTTTCTTTTGCCAAGCATGATCAGATTTTCTTAATCAGAAAAGCTTTGCTATAGACTCTCCAGAAGAAGTACCTGCCTACTTGTATCCCACATGCTTAAACCACCAACCATTATCTCACCTGAGCCTCCCCTTCCTCTGTGGGCTTCAGTTTCACTCTCAAACCTGAGGATCAATAGTGACTTTCTAGGATGATCTGACAACTCACGGTGGACAAGCTGTCTCAACGTTTTGCCTGCACAGAAACACCCTCTATGTTTGAGATGCATTCACATGATTCTAAAGGAAAGATTAAATAAATATAAACCAGAGGTGGGCTCCCTACCCTAGTATGGGTATTTAACTTCTATGGATAGTCATCAAATATAACCAAATAGAATGCACTCCTACCACCAAGCCTCAACACTGCAGGCTCTTTGAATAGTTTCTACCTTTAGCCAAAAAACATGTACTTTCTACTTAGTCAAATACAATATAGTATATTGAAAATTTCTTGGAACAAATATAGTATAAATTACATAAAAACCTACACAGTAACTCTTACTTTTGTCTGAGGTTTGGCAGCACCTTTCTAATTCAAATAATAACATACTCAAGACTTTTTTGATTTCCATCTATTACAAAGAATTGTTATGTAACTTCTCAAACCCACTCACAAAACCACAGAAAAATGTTTCTGCTTTATCACTGGCCATAAATAACAGGGGGGGTAAAGACAACCTATGAAAAAAATACATAAAATCTAGAAAGAGGAAAATTAATATTCTTATTATAACGGACTCAAGCAATTTTTTTAAAGCCTTGCTAGAAAAGGATGAACCTTTAGTCTGGAAAGAACATGGGATCCTCCTTTTCTCTCTTACACAGACATATGCACTGACACTAAGAAATAGCTGAAATCTTAACTTCAGATGTAGCTAATACAGGTGTAGAAGTTTATTTGAATCCAACTATTATCTACATCTCTGTAATAGCAAAACTTCAAAACAAGAACTTTAATTCATACAAAGTATGAAAATTCATAGATTAACATTTCTATAATGTTTCATTCTCTGTCTTTTTTAGAACACAAAAGCTGTAATATTTTTCTCTTACAATACTAGGATCCCAAACAAAGTTGCATGGTAGGATAATAGCTTTTTATGCATATCAAAATGGATAACATCCAATCATATTTGTGTACATTACTGAATGTTTCTTAAATGATTGATTACTTTTATTATAAAGGATTATCTGCTTCTTAGTACCCATGTATGTTTACCCTCACAAACCCCAAACTTTTTGGGGACTTGACTGCTGCATAGTGGTGCCTTGAACAAAATAAGCAGAAGGGATGTTCTGCATTGCTGTAAAACAGAAGAGGATCAATTTGTTTAGTCAACTGTATTACTCTTCCACGAAAGAGAAATGGCATTCTCTTTCTGAGACAAAATGCAGTTCTAAGAGGTTTTACTAAAAACTTGCAAAATATCACTTCTAAAAATATTTGACATAAAAGGGTATACTGGAAAAACATGATGGCAGAGAAAAATATTATTAGACAAAATATAAAATTAAGTAAATCATCAGTTTCCAGAGTGCTGGGAAGTCACCAATATAATACTTCAAGAGTCTGCCCTAGGATGCTGGAAAAGATGTTGAAAATGCAGGTGAAGGAATGTTACTCATGGTAATAAATACAATGTCCAATTGAGAAATAGTAGAATGACTAGAGGGGACTGATGAAACCAATACAGTAATGAACATTAAAATCAAAGTAAAAAATAGAAAAGGAGAAAGTAGAAAAATGTGAAACAAACCACAAAGCAAGAACAGTCCTAAATTCATAACTAAAAAATTGGCACAGAGCTGGTCATTGCAAGATCATGAGGTTAAAACAAGTAGTTGTGTGAAACACAACTCAGTACAACACTGAGTAGCAGGCAAAAAAGCAAACAGTAAGGGTGATGGAGCACTGGAACAGGCTGCCCAGGAGGCTGTGGAGTCTCCTTCTCTAGAGACATTCCAGAGCTGCCTGGACACATTGCTGTGTGAGCTCGTCTAGGTGATCCTGCTCTGGCAGGGGGGTTGGACTAGATGATCTTTCTATGTCCCCTCTAACCCCTAACATTCAATGATTCTACTTCTGGATAAAAACAAAAGACCTAAATAATTTCATCTCTTTTACTAGATTTCATCTATCCAACTTCTTCTATTTTGTAAAAAAAAAAATAAAAAAAATCTGATTCTGTGTTATGTAAGTTATGGATCACTTAGCCTGTAATTTGGACAGATAATTATAAATATTCTAGACTGAAGAATATTGGCGAAACATGGAAGTTTCCAGGTCACATCTCTTTTAAAATGAACATAGTATTCTATCTAATTTACTGCTTCTAAGCTATTTTAACACAGGTCCAAGAGCAGGAAAGGCAGTGTCAGTGATAGTCTGCAGGATTGTATTTGTAGTACAGCTAGACGTAAGAATAAAACAAAACAAAACCACATATCTGAACAGTTTATATGCTGCACTGTGGTCAAGATCAAAACGAGATCCACTAGTAATTTGCTAGCTAACTGATTTGTACTTTTCCTAGCCAAAGCAACGATGCTAATACATCAGCAGTAACCAAATGGTTTTATTGCTCTTTCAGCTATGTATCTAGCTACAATCCTTAGGTTTCGATAATCTGACACTGTAACTAAACATCTATTTGCCCAATAAAATTTTGGTCACAGCCAAGTAGCACAGTGTGGGATGTCCATACCTGTGTCCTAAGCCTAATATAAAAAATATCTCACCTAATTACATACCCAGGATTCCAAAGAAACAAAACACCACCACAAGTAAGTGACTGAAAGTTTACACTTTTATGACCTATTCTTGTTGTGCATAACACCCTTTGCTCACACTGCTGACATCCACGAGTGAGCCCTAAGGGAGTTGTTCTAAGTGAGGGTTTCTGTATGTTTCATTGAATAGGAATACAAACTGACAGAAAAATAACTCAAAATTGCTACAAAATGACTGCTACCTCCAAATGCACAAGCAAATGACATGCACTTTAATGTAAAACATTTCTTCTCATTGTATAGTTAAAACATACTTAAGGTTTGTATAAAAAGCATGAAAAAGTACTACGTGTGTTAAGAATGAAGTAAAATGCTAAAGTTTAAAATTCTTGATTAATTAAAGCTGCTAGCCCTAAACCATGACATTTGACTTGTTAAAATTCTTTTGATTAAAGCAATTTTTTATTATTGTTGTTGTTGAAGAAATGGATGAAAATATTAAAATTCTTTGTTTAAGACTTGTGTTGTCTTGCCACAGAATTGCACTGGAAAGCTATCCATTGGGATTTGACTATTCCACATAATCCTTCATGTGGAATGTGATTTTTCTACATGGTAGCTGCAATGCAGAGAGCTAGACCCAGAGCCCATCCACCACATGACTTTACCAGTGGCTACACATTCTTTGCAAGGTAAAAACGTTGCACAACTCCAAGGCACAGCAACTCTTCTACTCTCCAGTGCATGGGGTGGGGTGGAAGAGTAGAGAAGTCCTTCTACAGGAAAACCTGCCATCTGCAATTCTGGGCAATCACTTGAAAACTAGCAAGATTCAACCCTTTGTTTCTACAATTCCACCCACCTTCTCTGAATGGTTACAAAAATTACTGACACTTATTCTAAAAATCAAGTACATCCTCTATTTTAATATAAATTTATTTTTCCTATATGGTCCCATACAGCCAGCCACCCAGATCCTCCGTGAGAGGTCATACCACAGCACTGTAATGGAGAACATACAGGGCTAGGGGCACACAAGTGAGAAGAAAGCCAGCTACCTAAGACTTGTATGTACCTCAAGTATGTACCGACTCATGTCACCTACTTTGACTTTTGTAAGGCCTTTGATTCAGTCCCTCATCACATCCTTNCCAGGGGTGGGCCACAAAAATGATTAAAGGATTAGAGAACCTCCCCTATGAGGACAGGCTGAGGGAGTTGGGGTTATTCAGCCTGGAAAACAGAAAGCTTCAAGGGGATCTTATAGCAGCCTTCCAGCACCTAAAGGGGGATTGTAAAATAGAAGGGGAGAGACTTTGTGGCTGGTCAGATTGTAATAGGACAAGGGGAAATAGTTACAAGCTGAAGTAGGGGAAATTTAGGCTGGAGATTAAAAGGAAATTCTTTACCTGGAGAGTGGTTAGGCACTGGAACAGGTTGCCCAGAGAGGTTGTGGATGCCCCATGCCTGGCAGTGCTCAAGGCCAGGCTGGATGTGGCCCTGGGCAACCTGGTCTAGTGATTGGCATCCCTGCGCATGGCAGGGGAGGTTGGAACTAGATGATATCTAAGGTCCCTTCCAACCTGCCCATTCTATGATTCTATGATCTGCAGACAACATAGGACTAATGCATCCCATTGACTACAAGCCAAACAAGTTTTGATGTATCAACGGTCTTCTATGTGTGTAACAGAAAGCACATAGATCATGTCATACAGGAATATCAATAAATGATGGCACAGACATGAAACATAGTTATTTCCTTCTCTTGTTTTTTTTCTCAAACAGAACTGACTGTCTCATGTTAGAGACCCACTGAGTGTTTAAATCAATTTATTCCTGTTACGTCCCTGTTTGAGTTTTTGAAAACACAGCTCATTTGTGTGGGGCAACTGATCCAGAGAAAGCAGAAGCAGAGACAGGCAACAAACTTCCAGAATAAAGGAAAGACTCTAAACACGAGGTAGGAAGCACCTTAGGTTGACTTAGTATAAAATAACATTTATCTTGAGAGAGTAGAATCAAGAGAGATGATTTTTCAGCAGCGAGTGCATGGTTTGTGCCTGAGGGGAGCGAGTGTTTCATTTGATTCCAGGCCTGTGACCAATCCTGTCAAGAAAACTTCTGCCTCCTCCAATTTCCTAATTTAATTCCCCTCCTAGATTAAAACCCAGAGAATTCTGTCACAATGAAATTCACTTCTTAGTGGAATAAACGGACAGTTACAGACAGGCATTTTCAGCTGTAACCAAGCTTTCCACCAATCACCACTGCTTTCTGTCTCATATTTGCCTAACAAGCAGGAAAAGGATGCCATATAGGCTCTGGAAACATATGTTTGCAGTTATTAAATCATTCACAGTTATTGCATTCAGAAACAAAATTCTATTTACTGAATCACCAGCAAGACAACTACAGCATCCACTGGAACTTTGCTTGATTATCATCCACTATATGACAGCCTCTTCTAAGTGCCTCCTAAGGAAGAGGTTCTTGGTAATTGTAAATATTATAGCTACTTCTACTGATTTTATATACATGAATTTTCACCATCTAAATTTGCACCACAAATCGTTTATACACAGCTCCTTTGAAAGCCTAAAACCATAATCTGTTTTGCAATGTCTTTAGTGAAATTACATCAGATGCTAAAAATTTCTCAGTGTAGTACACTTGTGTACATGGCTAAGTAGAACTCAAGATGTGGCTTGTGTTAGTCAATAATATAAGTGTATATATGACCTTTATTGTAGGCACAGATTGATTAAAGTAACAATAGAAGTTTAGGATTAGGAAAATTCATACCACATGAACCACAGTAGGCAAAATGGAATGAGAAAGCCTATGAAAATGTAAACTTTACAGACCCTATGATCAACCTATAATCAGCAACCTTCAATTCATTATGTAGAGGAATCCTAGAAAACAACACATCTACCTATTCAAAACTTGGCATTCTTCAGAATAAAGCAAAAGCTCTATGACACACAGCCCTAAGAGATCACTAAATTTGCTCAGAGGATTGAATCCAGCTAACCTAAAGAGAACTTAAACTTAAAAGGGGTGCTTCTTTGAAAGTAGATCACTTCTTTGATCAAACCACCAAGTGTCATCTTACCACAAAAAAAAATATCATTGAACTTTCACTCTTCCTTATCCTATGTGATACCTATTGAAATCTATTTGGAACATAATTTAAAAATAAGAACTTATACTGGATTAAAACAACATCTTCAAATTTTTCCCAGTATTAACTGAAAAACCTTACACAGTGATAAAGTTTCCCTACAACAGAATCATCAGAAGTCATGTATTCCTCACCATACTTCTTGCAATGAACCAAATTCTAATAACAGCCCACTGAAATATGTAAAATATGTCAAAGAAATTACAGCATATCAGACTAAACTCACACTGACAACTGGCAAAACCCATTTACCAATAGGAAAACATTTTTCACCACATAAAAATTAAATTTCTCTTCCCAATCTCAATTATTAAGTAAATTCTAGTACAGTATTTTGAAAGAGGAGGCTAAGATCTAAAATGTTTAACTTTCCTGGATAATAGAAATAAGGACAAACCCTGGGAGGAGGGAATGGCCATCCAGTACTTACCTACAATGTCATTATCAAGAAGGTAGAGCCAGACTTTTTACAGCAGTGCATGGCAGAAAGATGAGGCAATGGACATAAACTGAAAGAAGAAAAGCTTCAAATGGAAGGAAAGGAAAAGCTTTTTCACCATGAGGACAGTCCAGCACTGGACCAAACTGTCCTGAGAAGCTGTATAGTCTTCATCCTTGGAGATTTTCATGACTGGACAGGATATAATCAAGAGTAACCTCATCTGAGCTCCATAGCCAGACCCTGCTTTGAGAAACTGGTTGGTTTACCTTTATCTCCTGTATGACAGAATGCAATTATATAAAACAATTATTAACTGTTTCTTGTCTGTTGGATATGCAACCTGAAAGCCTCTCATTTCTAGATTTGCAGAAGCACAGACTACAATGTCACACCACTGAGCTTAAACTGGTGTTGAAAAGAGCACAGGGTGCTGAATGATCAGAAGAAAATGTGTTAGAAATAGGACAGTAAGTATTACAAGGAACTGTGGATTTTAATCACTCTCCGCCTGAGTTTCAAAGCTTTAGAAGAAAGAAGAGCATCACTTTGTCTACAAAAATACTGTGAAATAAATGAAGGTAATTTTAGAAACTACTCAGGAGACTGAGTGTCTATATAAAGCCCATTTGAAATTAACAATTCTATGTATACAGGGGAGTCTGAATAACTATCAACAATGAGTTGATGAGTCCATGCTCCAGAAGTTAGTGTTTTATCAAGTGCTTTCCTTCATGAGAGAAACAAAATGTCAAAACAAAGAAAACATGGCAACAATAATGCTTCATGATTTAAGAAAAGAATACCATAAAACTAAATCAAAACAAACTTTCACAACATCCCATCTGGTATGGGCAAAGCAAACAAAAATTCTGAGCATTTCTATTCTGCTTAAAATGCAAGAGTAAGCTGCCACTGCACTGTAAAAATACTACTCAGGAGAGAAAACTAAGAGATGAAAAAACTACAAATGTTATGCTTGATCCTCAAATATAGTACACAATAATTTCCTTGGAGAACAAGCTTAACAAGCTATTTTGGGTTTGCATTTTTTACAAGGCAGTTCTGAAAAAGATTAGACTACAGAGTGAATAGTTGAAGGGTTATTAACCCCAGAGAGAATTTACTCTAAATACCTGTTAACAGTATACAGATCACTATTCCAGTTCAGGCAGAGATCACAAGTACACTCTTGTGTACATGACTTTTGAGGGATAAGAGTATTCAATAAGCAAGCTACTTCACCTCAGGCTGGAGGGAAGGAAAGTAGACAGTCACTTTTCCAAACCAATTTACATCCTAAAATAGGCAATAAAACAGTTCTGTAAACACTATTGCTGGCACTCAGATATTTAACACAGACTAAAAGTTAAGATATCACAGTGTACATCTTCCAGGTCTTGGAAATGTTATGTAAAGTCTCAAGCTAGTGCACCATCTTTAATTGCAGTATCAACATTCATTAAAAACCAGAGGCCCCATCTACACCTTGCTGTGTTTTAAACTATAAAAACATATTGAAAAGGGCAGTCCCTACAAATTAGGAAATTAGAAAATGGAGCACAACATAAAAGAGCAAAGTACTCATATAAACGCAGTCCAATACAAATAGAAGTCCTACTACTAACCTCATTGGCCTCTGGATCTGCCTTGAAGTGACTTAAAGTTACAAAAGCATGCAATAGCAGAGCCAAGAAATAAACTCCAGTGTTTAGTCTCTAGCCAATGCTTTGCTTACAAGACCTATCATCCCTGTCAATGTGCCTGCTCAAAAATGTTTGGAGTTAGGGGAAAGCAACATACAGTGACCCAGTCATTGTCAGAACCAAAAACTCTGCCTAGAAAAGGCAGATCCTCCATAATCCAGGAGGAAAGAGTTGGCCACTTGCTACTCCAGCTAGATGCTCACAAGTCTTTCGGGCCAGGTTAGATCCATTCGATGACACTGAAAGAGGTGGCAGAATACCTTGCCAAGCTATTCTCCATCCACCTGGACTTCAGTAAAGCTTTGACATGGTCTCCCACAGCATTCTCCTGAAGAAGCTAGCTGCTCATGGCTTGGACAGGTGTACTCCTTGCTGGGTAAAAACTAGCTGTACAGTTGAGCCCAGAGAGTGACAGTGAATGGAGTGAAATCCAGTTTGCAGCCTGTCATGAGTGATGTTCCCCAGGGCTCAGTTTCAGGGCCAGTTCTGTGGTGTTCCTTCAGGCTCATTTGTTTAATATCTTTATCAATGATCTGCACCCTCACTAGGTTTGCAGACAATGCCACGTTGGGTGTGAGTGTTGATCTGCTCAAGGGCAGAAATGCTCCGCAGAGGGATCTAGACAGGCTGGATTGATAGACTGAGGCCAATTGTATGCCCCTATACATGACACTGGTGAGGCAACACCTAAATACTATGTTCAGTTTTGGGCCTCTCACTACAAGGCAGTCATTGAGTTGCTGGAGCTCATTCAAAGAAGGGCAACAAAGCTGGTGAAAGGTTTAAAGCACAAGTCTTATGAGCGGCAGCTGAGGAAGCTGGAGTTGTTCAGTCTGGAGAAAGGGAGGCTGAGGGGACATCTTCTCACTCTTTACAACTACCTGAAAGGAGGTTGTAGTGACAGGAGAGGCAGTCTTTTCTCCCAGATAACTGGCAGAATGAGATGAAATGGTTGTACCAGGGGAGGTTTATATTGGATATTAGTAAAAGGTTCTTCAATGAAAGAGTAGTTAAGCATTAGAACAGGCTGCCCACGGAAGTGCTGAAATCATCATCCCTGGAAGTGTTCAAGAAATATGGAGATGTAGTGATGTTTAGTTTAGAACACTAAACATGGCTGAGTGGTGGACTTGGCAGTGGTAGGTTAATGGCTGAACTTGATGATCTTAGAGGTCTTTCCCAACCTTAATGATTCTATGAGTCTGTGATCTAGCTAGTCAAAGCTTTACTGAATTTAAGACAATACCACTTGTTGTTAATGGCAATGAGCAGTTTCTACATAGAGTTATTTTCTCCTACTCTTGAAAGTAACTATTATAACCTTGATTACAAAAATAGTCATAGAACACATTTTCCTTCAAAATGCATTAATGGGGTCTTAGCTTTAACTTACTACTTGTTACCATAGCATGTGCTCCTTCCTCCCGTGATACGGTCACAGCGCTCTCACTTCAGTCTTTCTAAAGAGAACATGACTGACAACTGTCCATGCTAAACCAAACTCTGTTCAGGAAAATTAATAGGTAGCAAAGAAAATCACCATTACCACCAATAAAGATACATATATGAAGTGGTATGGTAAACATGATAAAGCTGTATCATGGTAGATTTTAAGAGAAAAGCACAATTCCTCAGTCTGGAAGAACTCTTTAGGTAGTTTTGCAAGAATGTGTAAGAGAAAGATGATAGACCTATCTTGACTTTTAAAGCCCCACAAATAAGTTAAAAAGAGACATTTAAAGATCAAGTTAACCACAGAAAGCAATGAAGAAAATAACTAGCAATAGTGTAGTAGATAAAAGTCACATTAAGAACTTAAGATTTCAATCTATACAACGCCAATTCCAGGCAAAGGATATAGGATACATAATTATATTACCATGTGGAAGATATAATGCAGCCAGCTTCCAAATTTGTGTAAAAATTATTATTGTCAAATATTTGTTCATTCTATGGAAAACAGAAGAAACATCACATATTTGCAAGCAGTAGAGTGGTTCAGATGAGACTGAGCTCAAACTTTGAAAAATCCCAAGAGACTCCAATAACAAAAAACTCACGTTGCCACATAGATACTAATTTAGACATATTCAGCACTACCCCTGTTAAAACACAGTAATTACATTAACAGTGTTCAGGAAGAACTTTCATCTTGTATACAGCTCAGCAAATATACACATTTAACACAAAACAGTGGTCAAAATAATAAATGGAATGTTATTTTTTAATAACAGTAACATATGATGAAGTAAATACTCTCTTCACTTGAACAAAAGTAACTCATCCTACTGATGGGAGATGTCCACAAATGCAATGTAAATTCTAAGAGAAAAGGAATGAGATCTGAACCAGAAGTGTAAAAGCATTTCCACTGTGTCTGGAAAGGATGGAAAATTAGAATAGATGAACACAAAACAATTAGTAATACTGGGGTTTGCTTAGGCAACTTATATTTGAAAAAATATGACAAGAAAAGGTGGAGGTGTAAATAGAAAAAATGGAAAACAACAGAAATACCTTAACATTAAATAAAGTGAAAATCCTTGGAAGTAAGAGGGACAATGTATTGTTAGAGTACAAAACAGCATATTTTTTACAGAATAAGAAATACATTGATATCACATGTATAGGTCTCAAACTGAATAAAACCAAAAATAGCAAAACCAGATATTTCTTTTCCGACCTTCTTGAATTATTAGCCACTACCTTAACCAATATAAATCTGGGATGAACTCTACAAACCACTCCTTTGAGAATCTGCTGTGTAATAGGAGGAAGAAGAAAACAGAAGAGTAAGGCAGAGTAGCATTTACCAGAATTCTGAAAGGCAGATCCCCACCCCTCCCGGGATGTGTCCGTGGTACAAAGAGAAGATAATAAGCGCTGAGTTCTGGGGGATGCTGCTGCTGTGTCCCAGTAATTGCAATTTACAGGACTGAAGAAACACAATACTCTCGGGAAAATTAATGTTTCTTTCTGTGGTCATACACACAGTCTCAGCACAGTGAGAAATAAACACTTCTGATTGTAAGAATTTCACATCTGAGCAATGTGTGCACAAGAGCAATACTGCTTTGTAGGGACATCATTTTAATATGATTTTATTATTAATCTGTATTTCAGGAAAACATTTAAATAGCAGAAATGAAAAACAAACATGGAAAACTACTCTTTTACATAGTTCATGGTGAAATGAGTTAAATGAGGAATGCACTGCAACTGGATGTGCAAATAAATCCAGCAAGTGTTTAGACAACCTATGGAAGATGCATTATTAAACCTATTAAAAACAATAACATAGACACCATCTTTAACTGAAGAAGTTCCTAAATCACAGCTTCACATAAGCCAGGAGAATGCCTCAGAGGAACAGCATTACATATCTTTTCTTCTTTATGGAGAATCATCAGTATCCTCTCTAGTAAAAAGAGACTATTTCAGAACTTTGGTCTGATACATTACAGTGGTTCTTATGTTCTTATACTGGCCACAGTCCAAATAAACATGAAGACCTAGGGTTTGTGTTACAGACAGTAATGAGTATATAGCATTAACTATAAAGGCAGAGGAAAAAAGGCATAAAAATTTAAATTTTATAGTGAAATATATTCTCCCAAATAAACAAACATTCAAGAGACATCCCCTCTGGGTGACAGTGTAGAAGAAGTTGTACAAGGACAGAGAGGAGATGATACTTTTTCATAGTGAAAGCACTAACACTATAGAGCGGTGTTATTGGAAACAAGATACAGTTACTGGAGCATAGCTCAGAGAAACTTTGCTGATACCTCTTTGCTGAAAATCTTGACCAGCTTTCTATTTCCACTAGCATTCTACACAAGATAATAATTCTCATCAGCTCTCTTTCAATAAAAGCACCTTTGGTGCACGAAGATAGAGTCAAAGGCAACTACAAGGAATGCATGAAAGCCATGAAGGGAGTTGATGGTGAAAAAGAAAGGGCAGGGGTGGAAGGGTCCTTATGAAAACACAACAGAAGCACTTAATACGTGATAAATTCATTTACAATGATATTACAAATAGTACTTTATGCATTCTTGCTAAGTGCTTGGAACCTTCCCTGGATTTATACATTAAAATATATATCAAATGCAATCATAATGCTTACCCTAATTATGTAACATCCCCACAATGGCACTCTAGAATTTCAGAAATTTACCAGGTACATTGAAAAGTAATGTTAACATCTTGGGCTTTATCCCCAAAATATATCTTGATTTTGATGATAACTTAGCAGAGATAATAATTGTTTCCTTCCAACACTTTCTGAAGTACCAAGTCTTTCCATCCTCCGTAGCACTGTGAAAGCACCGGGTACCTACATACATGCTCTAGTTTAAGTGAACTGAACCTCCCAGCTGTACTCACTCAGCAGATTTGTGTCACCTTTATGGAGGAGTTTTGATGCATCAACTTGGATTCTTTTCAGAGGAGACTCAGTAGGAAGCTCCACTCCAGGTGTGCATCAAATGTACTGTAATAGAGACAGAGGAGTCCAAACCAATGACCAGTCCCTCTGAACAACTTCAAATCACACCTATGGTGAAGGGATTTCATCCAGTGGTCCAAACTAAAACTAGTCTGAGGTAGAATCCCTAAACTGTCACGGTGCAAACATATAAGCCTTAGCATACACTGACAGAAGCTTGAGTGTTCATCACCTCTCAGAAATGGTTTTAATGCTCTACAGAATTCAAGTCATATGCTATAGTTCTCAAAACTGAAACTTTCCTAGCTGCAGAGAAGCAAGTGATTGACATTCACATAAAGAACAAAGCACACAGCAACAACTATTTTGTTTCCTGTCACTGATTACATCGAAGAATGAAAAGAAAAATAAATCACATTTTTGTGGGAAATTCTGAATCAATTTGTTGCTAACATAACATTCCTTACTTGGGTAATTAATGGATAATATTGAGCAAAGAATAATTGACAACATGAAGATGAAGAATTAAGAAAATAATCAATGAGAGTTAAGCAAATAACCCTAAAATATTGTCAGTTATAGTCACTGTCAACATGGAAGAAAAGCTGTGCAGCAATTAATTGATGGTTTGAGTATTTGGAAAGTTTTATTCACCTTTTTAAACATTTAAAAATGTATTTTTCTTTTCTCTCAGTAGGAGTGAAATGCTATGCATGCACAGCTACAGTTTGTAAGACAAAAACCATGGAGAGGTCCTGATCCTGCTCACCTGATTCATGCAGCAGGCCCATAGATGTCTGCCAAACAGAGCTACTGCCACAAATATGTCAAACAAGATGTGACTGATGAATTGTTTTAGTGCTGTGTCATTCTGTAAAACATTTTTCACAGGTTTTAAGGACTATTTAAAAGCTATATATTAATTCTGCTGTTGATTGATGAATGATTTTATTTAGACAGTTCACTGAAAAGAGTTGAACTTCAAAGGCCATATGAAATAATTCATTATCTCATTTGTGATCTAGAAATATACCACCTGAGAGTCTCAGTGCATACATAGTACTTCCCTATTAAATAAAAAACCCATGTTTTTCTAAAGACAAAAACCCCAATAAATTCCTTTCCATAGATTTAACATAGAACTAAAATCCTGCTGTAGTCCTATAGGATTATTATCCCATTCTTGCAGGGAGGTTGGACTAGATGATCTCCAGAGGTCCCTTCCGACTCCTAAAATTCTGTGATTCTGTGATATAAGACATATCAAAACAAACCCCAAAATCTACAGTTACATTTTAGTCTGCTAATTTTATTACACTATAAACACCCACTAAAGCACTGTAAGACTGTTAAACATAGAACAAAAGAGATTTACTTTTACTTTCTTACCTGTAAAAGGGATTTAATGATATCTGTCTTTGAAACTTTATCTTCTGAAGATATTGCACAAAATACTAATATGGACAAGTTTCCAACATTATATAGCACCTACATGAAAGTATGTCCTAGAGATCAGGTGAAGGATTTTACAGTGAAAAATGCTAGCTAGGAATATGTTCCATCTAAGGAGAATGTATTTGTGTATGTAGAAGGGTACAATGATGCATTCACCCAGAAAAGAGAAATCTGCACTGATACAGGAGTAAACAGGATTTGTTTATTGTTTCACTGTCACATTAAAAAGCCTACTTCTTACCACTCTATTTGGAATGATACAATGAGTGAGGTGAATGTACTCTTTTTTTTATTAAAACAAGTAACAGATGAGCTTCAATGGTTTTCAACACAATTTGAAAAAATTACTGGGTAAAATACTCAGCATGATAAAAACATAAAGAAAAAAACCTTAGCTGTTCAGCAGCAGGGTATGACAGTTCTTGTGCTGCAGTACTTCTGCAGAAAAGAGATCAAATTCAATTCACCTGTCACAGAAGGTGAGGTTTTCAGGTTAAAAATGAAAACAGCATAGTCACTTGCCCAATAGCATATACAATAAAATATATTTACAAGCAGCACATATTAATTCAGTTGGGGTAACTTAACTAAGCTCTTATGTTTTTGAAGTTCAAATAGCAAGTTTCTCTCCTTCACTATAGAGAGCAAAAATGATTCAGTAAATATGCTACCTTAGTTCTGTGGCTTCTTCATGCAGAGGATCCGAAGTATAGCAACTGTGTTATTATAGACTGCACCAAATATGCAGTTTAGAAAAACACTGAGTTTCAGCCAGCCTTCTCAAAAGTTAAGCAACATTGTTTACTTTGTGCCATTAAATCTTCTGAATATCATAAAAAAACCTTACACAGCAACACAGAATTTGTAATCCCAGCATTAGAATTAACAGGAGGTTGTTCTATTTTAGAACTCCCATCAGGTCTTTCTGTCTGGCTGCTCAAAGAACTGTATTTCATGGCATGGCACTATAAAATTCTAGCTCCCTTAAAACCTGTCTAGGAAAAAACATCATGAAAAACATAACTTTCAGCCAAAGAAATAGTCAAATCCTAAAAGGCAACTAAAAAATTAAGTGGCATTCTTCTCATTTATCCCATTTCAAAGAGCAGCACTTTTCCGTAGAAAGATCCCATTAGCTTAGCTCTAACATCTTCATTCCCGTACCTAGAAATCATTTCATTGTTAAGCTCCGAAACTGCAGTGACTGCTGCCACCTATAGGCTCTGAGCCAGAGCACTCAGCGTTCTACTCCGCGCTTCCCTCTACTGGCCATGGAAGTCCGCTGACTGTGCAGGCACCTCCACTAACAGCAGGTGTCCCCACTTTGGCTGATGTTTTACCTCCAAGTCATTACTGGAAAAGCGTTTCCATGTTTCCTAAAAAAAAAAAACCCGCCAGCTCCTCCTGGAGTCTCAGTAGCAGCAAGGTGATTTGGGATGGGAAATTGCAGCCCCTGAACTCTTAATTCAGTTCAATAAATGCAATTTTGCAGAAGACAAAAATTCCCTTGTTAGCACATTAACTACAGTGATGTATTAGAAGGGCAACAGCCAAGCAAATTTCCTTCTAAAGTGTAAGTTGAAATAAAAAAAACTCGTAAGTAGGATAAGATCGATTCTATTTAAGCAATAGCTTAATCAAACACATCAGCGTAACATCAGAAGAAGCTTACAAAGAAGATGAACAACATTAAAATACATTCAACTTGAAAGTCCCAAGTAATATCAGACTAATATATGCACATACACATGCACATACACACTCATGGCAAAGCACTAATGTTTGCTGGTTAGTTTTCTCAAAAACACATATCTGAATTAATTAAAAAGCAAGCAATTGTGCAGAAAATCAGCGCAGTTTTGTTGACTAATCAGGAAGACAAAAGTAAGTTTTCTTACTCTATGAGCAGAAAGACTAGAAATATCTAATTTTACAAAAATGTCACCTTTCTCTAGCCTCTACTCCCTCCACATGTAATCCTAGGGATCATAATTCTAATTTGAATACATTAGGCATATTCTTTAAAGTCTGAGAGATTGGCATGGGTAAAAAAAATGTTGCCAGAGCAAAAGGGCAAATTTAAACTAGACTTAATGTATTCAGAAGCCTAGGTAAAGTAATGCTACAGCAAAGAGACTCTCATAACAGATATTCACTCTGTCAAGAAGCACACATTATCAAAATAAATAAAATGCTGGGCATAGCTCTCCAAGAGGAATAGTGTTAACAGGAAGATTAAAGCTAAGCAGACATTGAATATTGCATAACACTTTGCTATCAGTTTGATTAGAGCAAATTAAAAAGACTGTAGTACAAGAGCCAGGTCTAAAACCAGTGACATTATTAAAGTTTTGCAAAACATAGTTGTATTTACTGAGGTTGAATACATAAAAAAGTGTTATTCAGAACACTCAGTACCCAGAAGAAATCACGAAGGCAGGAAAGAAACATGAGAAAATATCTGAGAGACATTCCTAGGACATCAGTCTCTCTCTGACTGGGCACAAACAATAGCACAATTTTTTCTCTAAATATCCCATCCAAGTCATAAAGATGCTAAAGCTACAAGGAAAATGAAGGCAGACATAAGCATATACTTTCCCTTCCAGGCTCAAAAATAAACAAATTGAAAATTCAGTTTTTAAATTTATTTTTCAAAGGAAAGGAAATCTGTTCCCCAACCTGCTACCTAGTTACACAGAGCAGAGAAATCTAGCAAATAAATCAAGGCTTTTCTGTGAGTAATACCCATAATTTTACAAAAGCTCCTATTCATCTGTGGTTTAGGAATGGATATTGCTTTAAAATATTGCATTACTGTAGTAACCTATGGTTTAGACCTGTCATCTTGATGTCTCTCTAATTTTGGAGACCAAAAACCCATTCCAGATATTAATCAAAAACCAAGTGTTTTGTAAGAACAATCTCACAAGCCCTAAAAACAGGTATTCCTACTGATTTGAAACACCTTTTTAGAATCATATGTGGACTAGGAAATTTATTCCCTTTTCAAAAACAGATGGTTAGACTTAACTATATAGGAAGTGTTCCTACTTCTGATAACCCTGTATTGAGTCACCATTCAATCACCTTCAGCCTTTTTTCATTCTGTAGTTGTTTTCATCATCTTCTTCATACCTGCCCTATGTTTTCCCAAGGATGTTCCTTATAGAGATCAGAGAGCTTGCTCTATAATCATCTCCAGCTTGCTGTTCACCATGCCTGCAACATATGCTAGCAGAGTAAGTAGGTGATTATATTATTATATTCATTGCTGTTGTACAAGCAAGGGGGGGGGGGGGGGGGGAAGGAGATATATATATAGAGAGAAAGCACATACTGAATTGATTACCACCAAAACTAAAGGATCCTAAAACTAGATTTGCCTTAGCACCCAATCAGTGAAGGTAGAAAGCTGAAAAAAGCAGGAGCTCTCTGCTTCATTCTAGTCTGCTCATGGCCAGAAGTGTCTGTGTAGATAACACTTGTGTATTTAAAGTAGCTTGCATATCACTAATCATACATAGCTCCAAGCAAGGGAGCTTGGTGCTTAAGCATTCAGTAACAGGGTGTGTCATGAACATTACAACCTATAATATGATTTCTATACCTTATTTCTATGCCTTTAAGTGAATGATAATATTCCATAGGTATGAATTACTAATTATTTTTAGCATAGCCTAAATAACCTATCTCACTCTCAAAATCTTGCTTGGCTAACTTCTACAGTCCAGGCAGATCAAACCTGGTCCTCTTCAAATCAAACCTAACAATTTTACATAACTAATAAACAAATATGTATATATCCTAAAATCCTGTCAATCTGATAGGTTAAAATGTTCATTTTTTTACTCATTGATTTTAATTTGAATCCAGTCTTCAAGAAACAAAAAGCTATTGTATTTTCCTTCCTGTTATACATCTCCTGTAGCCATTGTAGTCTCTTATTTTTCTATTGAAATCATATAATTAAATAATATGGATATGATTACTTACTTTACAAGAATAGGTCATCACTAGTAATTTGATGAGATTATGAAGCCCTGTATCTTCAAAGGGACAAACAAACAACAAAAAAAATAGGCAAATTCAATTATTTCCTATAATCTTTCCATTTACTTAACATAAGGAAATTACACAAAGTACATCAAAAGTAAACTACATCTATTAAGATATTACACAAAATTATTAAAAGAATAAACGGGTTGAAAAAACTCATTCTTAACATCATACATATTGCAGGTCCTTTCAACTGACTTTAGAACATCAATAGCTGAATGAGAACCACATTGACCATGATGTATATGTAATTTCAATTTCCAAACTTACTGAGATTTAGAGAATTGTTAAAACCCTGTACTTCTATTTTATAGCAATATAATTCTAGAATCTTGTAGAGTCATCATTTTATACTTGGTAGAAACAGTTCTAAAACTGGATTTTTCTTTGGAGTATTACATCACAATATGGACACAGGCACTGCATAGCTGTGGTGCTATTTTAAAAAGAAAGAACATTTTAAATGTCTTATGGAGAGATTTTTTATTCATAAAAACATAGAGACTTGTAAACTTGCACATTTTTAAATTCCATTTTAAACATCAATAAATGCCATAATTTATATGTAATATATCTTATCCTTCTCTTCAGAAATATTCTCTCTCACAGAGAAACAGTAATTAGTTTCCCAAATATTACCAAAATATTCCAAATTCTGTTTAATTCCTCTGTTAAGTCAAACAAACTAAAAGTGGAAAAAAAAACCTGCCTTTCAACCCAGATTTCCTGTAAATATGTACAGGTGCCAGATGAAAACTTTCATGCCTTCCAAAACAACCCTAATTTTTATTCAAACCAAATTGTTAGGAAGTCATAGATATAAGAGTAAATAGTGGGAATTAATCTGCATTTCCTTGCACAATCTCAAAATCTGTTAATACTGCAGGTCAACATAAAAAAAAACCTAACACCTTCATGAAAGCTCTTCCTATTCTCTAACCTCTTTTCTTCCACAGCGATATCCAAAGCATTCTCACTTTCTTTTCCTTTCTGTGGGCAATTCAGGATGCCATTTCCAAAGTTCTATGTCACTCCTAAAGTCTTCGTCGCCTTCAAGTCTGTTCCCAGCCAATCATCAAGACAACAGGTCATGATAATGAATGAGAGATCTGACCCAGAGTCAATTCACTCAGTCACCAATTTATATCGGAATGACAAGTTAGGTATATGCCTGGAATTCCCCATCAGCACATATAATCTTAATAAGCTTTGTCATCTGTACCATCTCAGCCCTTTTCCTAGGAAAGTTGTCCCCAGCTCAGGTTTATAAGAACTGATATGATTGGTGGTTTTAACTCACCTGGTATCATCTGCCCCTTAGAAAGACTCCATCTCTCTTCATAGGAGATGTACTGTGAGTACTGTGTCCAGTTTTGGGCCCCTCACTACAAGAGGGACATNTTCCTCAAAGGGTCTGATTTAAATTCTTCTTAAGTGGATTCCTTACTCAGGAATAAAATGTGAATATGACTTAGCACATCTGACCTGTTCAGAGCAATCTCTATCTTAATTTTCAAATACTTCCATCAAATGTTTGGGACCCACCCAAATGAGGAGACTGTGGGCTTCCAGTCCCTCTGTTTCTTGAGACAGCACTTCTCACCCTGGAAGTCTATCAATTCTACAACATGGCTGCAGTCTTGGTGGTTACTTAAGACAGTAGACTATGTAGGTAATTCTCCAAACTGTCTCTGGCATTGTGGACAGCAAACTTAGGTAGATAGTTCTGTGCTCAGTATGCTGATTTTGCTTACTGCTGTCAAGGTAGCTGACTTAAGCTGAAGTCAAGTCAAAAAGTCACTCCATAAGAGACCAAGCAAAGAAGCCTAAGTGCAGCCTGAGTCAGTAAAGGATCATTTGAAGACAATTCCTGAGATGCTAAACAATTCAAAATGGTCTTCTTCCTTTTTGCTACAGGCTTCTTCAAAGATGAACACAATGTTTGCCAAGCTGCTTTAGTTAGAAATGGACAAAGCCACTAACCTACATTTTCTGTTTTCACTAAACTCTCACAGAAATTTACTCAAGATCAGTGCTCTCTTCTGATGCTTATTTGGACAGGAAATACTTAGGTTTGATGTTGCTTTTAGTTAAATATGCATGAAAAATTTTCTTGAACTGTTGCTTGCTGCCGTTAAGCTTCAGAAAATGCAAAAATGCCTATTGTTGTGATACAGACCAACCCCTTACACATATTATTTTTGTTTCCTTCCCTTATCTAAGGCTTAGTGAATTTTTTCCATTGACAATCAATTAGATATTCCACAAAAACATCTGTAGATCCACAATATCACAGACAGGCTGCCCAACTCTTACGTAGATATTACTCTTTCCCTTTCTTAGCATCATAGAAATAAAAGGAAACCATAAGGTTTGTGAGGGTTTTTGTTCTGCTTTTATTTCCTTAAAATCTGTCAAAATATGTCATATCTGGCCTTTTACTCCCATTCTGTGATGAGTTACTCTCACCCTTTTACACAGAGTACAAGAGTACCACCCCTGCTACAAGAAGACAGTGGCAGTTAACAGGCATCTATCTCAGTGCTGTGTTTTTTTCCTTTAGTGTCCCAAACCAGAAACAACAAAGCCAACAACACCACAAAAAACCCCTAACTACCCCTTTATGATCTCTATTCCGTGAATCAAGGTGTGGTTTATAACTCTCATATTTTAGAAATATTATTCTCATGAAGTGGAAGCTAAAAGGTAAATTCCTATTTTCACTGTCAGGAAAGTAAAAACATTGCAATCAATAAGATTATGCTACAACAACTTCTAACAATGCCTCTACATAGAACACCAAGGCTAGCCATGCACTGAAGAAAAAAAAAAACCCAAACGTAAGTTTTGCCTGGAGTAAAAGAAATATTGCTAGTTTAGTTTTGTATTTTCAATATGTGCTGAATTTCAAACAAGTTCATGACACAGCTAAAAGTAATTCACACCCATGAAAGCATCATGAAGAAAAAAAGCTGTTAAACTTCATTATATGTAAAGCTATTTTTAAAAAATGCTAAAGGAAAGGCTAATAGTCCAAAGGACATTTTGAGATACACTTACAGCTAACTTCTTTCCTTTGTAAGTTTCAAAAAGCCCCAACACAAGTAGTTCTCAAATAAGTGGAATGGAAAACAAATTAGCCTTGCTTGCACACTGTTTATGTCCCTAAACCCTAAATGGTCTGTTATAGGATTTGGGAATATTATAATTGATGACTGAAATAGAGAATGCTTTATTTCTAGATCTAACATAGAAAATAGCTATTAGGTCTGTATTACAGATAACATGTAGATGATTTGAAGGCCAGACAATCTGGAACCATGTCTTCTTACTCGTGACACACTAAAAATTCCTGTCTTTAACATATTTCTTTAGCCACCATTTGAGTTATCCAGTGGACTAGGTAATATTACAGTATTTCTGTTATGCCAGAGTGGTCCCTAGTTCCTGACAAGGAAAAGGAAATCTCCTAAATTTGCTCAGGGTATTATTATAATGGACTACTAAATCTTCCCTCACGAAATCGTGCAGAACAGGCAAGGATGAAAAAAATTTCCCAATAGAAAACAGATTAATCAAAATATGCACCACAAATTGTGGCCCTGACTCTGAATTGTGAATAGGCCTTAACAAAGCTAAGCTCAGGGTATGTAAGTCCACACTATTGCATCAGAAATATCAAAGCCCAAACCAGCTACAGCCTAGTTTCTTAGTATGCCTTTGAAATGTAACCGGGATATACCCTATTTAACACATTCTCTTGTTTTTTATTAATATTCATCAGCATTGCCAAAGGGGTCTAGGAAGGCTGGATGTTCTTCAAGAAGGAAATGTTAAAGGCACATGAGCAGGCTGTACCCATGAAAAAGACCAGCCTGGATGAACAGGGAGCTTTTTCTGGAAGTCAGGGGAAAACAAAGAGAGTTAACCACCTTTGGAAAAAGAGGCAGACAACTCAGGAAGAGCACAAGGATGTGATTGGTTCGCACAGGGAGAAAATTAGATAGGCCAAAGTCCAGCTAGAACTTAATCTGGCCACTGTTGTAAAAGATAACAAAAAGTGTTTTTACAAATGTATCAATAGCAAAAGGAGGGCCAAGGAGATTCTCCATCATTTATCGGATAAGGGGGGAATATTGACAGCAAGGATAAGGAAAAGGCTAAGGTACTTAATTCCTTCTTTGCCTCAGTCTTTAATAGTCAGACTAGTTACCCTGAGGGTACCCAGTCCCCTGAGCTGAAAGACAGGGACAATGAGCAGAATAAACCCTCGATAATCCAGGAGGAAAGAGTCAGCCACTTGGTATTCCACCTAGATGCTCACAAGCCTTTCAGGCCAGGTTAGATCTACCCAAGGATGCTGAAGGAGGTGACATAAGCGTTCACCAAGCCACTCTCCATCATTTATCAGCAGTCCTGGTTAACCGTGGAGGTCCCAGATGACTGGAGATCAGTCAATGTGACACTTATCTACAAGAAGGGTCAGAAGGAGGATCTGGAAACTACAGACCTGTCAGCTTGACCTCAGTATTGGGGAAGGTTATGGAGCAGATCATCCTGAGTGCAATCACCCAGCATGTGCAGACCAATCACAGGATCAGGCCCAGCTAGTCTTCATGAAAGGCAGGCTAGGTTCATGAAAGGCAGGGCCTGCTTGACCAACGTGCATACATGGCACTTGGCGACACGGTTTAGTGGGCATGGTGGTGCTGGGTGCATGGTTAGACTTGATAATCTTAGAGGTCTTTTCCACTATTAATGATTCTATGATCAAAACCTCCACATAGCAGTTCTACACATGCAATAAAATCCGAAAGAGCTGTGAATAAAAATATTTTTAAACAGATGGAAAGCAAGTAACTCTTCTAAATTTAGATGCATGTTCAGCTAAATCTGGTCACCTACTTAAACAGCATCTGTATCTGAGGCAACAGTGCCTAGGTATAAGCAAAAGAGAATAAAGGTAACATTTTACTGTCATCTGCTTGTAAGGTTAAGGACAAAATTCTCTTTGGAGTCAGATCTACATAAATAGTGGTATTTTTTCTAATTTGCTTTCAGAATATGTCTATAAATCAGTCATGTGACTTTTAATACCTTCAGGGCTATAAAGAAAATTTAGGAGCAATGAATTTAATGTAATTTGAAATTAAATAATACAATAATACATAATATATTTCAATTATGTATTTTTATCCTATGAGAATTTCCTTATATTTTTTGAAAAATGTATGCAGTGTTTTGATGTTCTGTAACATACAATAATACATTACGTGTTTCCAAAGACCTGCTCAATCAAAGCTTCTACCAATCTGTACTGATCATAGTGGGGCTTTTTATTCTGAAATGAATTGAGTTTACAAAAGAAAATTAAACAAAGAAATATTCTCCTTTCTGTGATCTTTGTTCTGACCATGAAGATTTTTAACAATATTAGTCTCACACATAACAAATTACTACTCATTAACTACTGTTGCCAACCGTTAGGGTAAGTCTGCCTTACTGTATCAGTTTGATCCAGCTTCTAGTGCTTAATGGTCCTCTAGGCTAAAAGCGAAAGCTGATCCATCAGGCTTACATTAGCATAGAATAACACTCAATGCTTATTGATGTGCACGCAGTGTAACTACCACCCCCGGCACCTAGCTCAGTCCATTATTTTCATTTTATCTCAAGTCATTTGTATGGTTGTCTGCCCCAGTTAAAGCTATGGCAAGACTGGTACTTAAATGAATTTGTGAGAAAGGAGACAAACGCCCCCTGAACTTCAAGCACTTTTCTATCAAGAGTTATGTAGTAGTACTCTTAGGCTCACTTAGTGAGCATAACTTAAGTAGAAAAAAAAAGAAAAATCACTTAGGACTCTATCAGCTAAAAAGACCACTGATTAAATGCTGGAGGTGGTGGACAGCAGGCTGTCACTGTTTTGGGTGTTATGTTTTCAGTGTGATCTCTTCAAAATGCTGGTTTGATTGAGCTCAGAAGCCTTTCAGGGGAACTTCAGCATCGTAACATTCAAACAGTTAAAAATACTGGTTTAATCACATAGTGAAATCATCACATCATAATAGAAAAAACTGAAATTTAAAGGCATGCATTGTATAATTATCTTAATAGAAAATCTTTTGAAACAAAGCAAACTATCACAAACTTCAGGGCATGGCAAACTACTTGGCAACAAAACAATCATTGTAACAAACATACGTGAACATTCAACATTCACAAAACAATATAAAGACAACTGCAAAACTATTTCTAAAGTTTTACTTCATGTTATTTCACACAATGTAGATAAATAATTGTCTTAATTTTTGCATTTTCCAAGAAACTTATAGTTGAGCATATGAAAGCACAAAGAGCCATTACATATGTTCAGATAAACATAGTTTTCTTCTGAGTAGGGATGTAAACATTTTTTTATTTAAGGGATTAGCCAGCTCCAATTTCTGCATGGACAGGAAAACACAGGAACTCAAGAGAAAGATTTTAGTCAAACAACAGTAATGTCAACTGTCTTATAAACACATGGTCAGTCAGATGGGCCAGATTCTGACGTATTTCCACTTCCACCAAAACCAGCACATTTATATCCATACTTGTAATACGCACCTAAATACATACATAATTTTACAGTTTTAAAAAGAATCAGCCCCCAAAATAAATATGCTATGATGCCAAAAATTATCACAAAACAATCCTCAGAATAATGCCCCAGTCCTCCCACCCTCCCATTCAATATTAATGAATGACAGAATGGTTACCCAAAAGCCCAACTGAAATCTAGTTAACAGTTAACAGAAAAATTTGTGCACTAGTGTCTTGGACTTCCTGTTTCCTGTACCCCATCACAACTAGTAACTCAGTCGGTGGCAAGGAAGAAAAGGTAAGTGTGAGGAAATGGCATTAAGCTTTAAAAATGTAGCTACATTGAGAGAACATTTGTGTTGGAGAGAGGACAACAGTAGTGCTTCTGTAGCACAGGGAAACCTATGAAGCTGGCTGATCTCAAACAGAACAGGGCAACTCCCCTTTTATGCCCGTGAGCCTTCAGGACGTGTATTATGCTTATGCACAAGGTTTGTTAGTACTAGTTCCTGCTTTTGGACAGTCAGAGTAGAAATATGAGAACTATATTTTGTGCTTTGAGTTTGAAACCTGATGTGTTAGGATTTTTTCTAACTTATTCAGAGATGAAAACGTGAGGAAAACCAAAACTGCTAGTTCCGTTATTCCTCTCTTCTGGGTAATATTAAAATATAAATATGTAGTCAGGGTAATTAAAGTAACTGTTCCTAAGAATTTCATGGTATTTCAAGATACACAAACTGCTTTCAGAAGTGTTTCATGAGTGTTCTTATTCACATACAAGAAAAGAAGGGGAAGTAATAACAAAATGAAATGCACTAAAGAACTGAACTACACCAGGCCAAATGCATATCTATCAGTGCTCCTTAGGGCAAAACCTCATTGTAACTACACATATAAAACATTTTGAAAATAAGGACTTCTCTGTCCTGCCACTATTTGCTTCTGAGTATGACACTGTTCTAAATAACTATTATCAGCCATAGGTTTTTAAAATAATTTTCTTAACAGAACACAGACACGTTTAGTTTTGCAGAGTAACAACCACACTTCTACAAAGTAGAAACACCAAATGAAGCAGTGAAGTTACTTTGTAGTAGATTGGTAGAAGCACACCGTAAGGCAGACAGTTGTTTGTTGAGCTATCAAGCAGTGTTGGTATTTGCTCTTTAGAGAGAGACAGAAAGTGAGTTATGTGCCCATCATAATAGGGATTTGTGTTATGATTACAGTGGATGCTGAAAAGAATGATTGCGAAGCTCTTTCACAAGAGCAGACGTAACTGAAGTATTAGATTTTGAAGAGTAACAGCACAGGCTCTACTTAGAAAGGCAGAGTTCACAAGAAAGAGGAAATAAGTTTCAAAAATGCCTTTGCACATTTGATAGCTTAGGAGATATTACACCACCAACCTAATTCATTTAGGAGCTTTCATTTTTGAATCTCTATTCATTTGTCCTTCGCTTTAGACTCTTCCCTTCACACAACAACACTTGAGAGTAAATTACTGCTCAGCCATTCACCCCCCAAGAGGGACTCCATGAATGTGCTGGTGCTTGGCATGGAACTGTAGAGGGGAAGAGCTAAGTCATTCAATCAACGAAGTGCTTACTAAGGGGCAAAGAATTCATTGGCCAAGTTCCTCTAATCACAGCCTCTTACAGGCATCTGGTATTATTATGTGTTGTCTCAGATGAGAGGGCAGAACTCAAACGTGGTCAGAATACTTTCAGTCATTGACCATGAGGCATTACTGCTCAGTACCATGAAAACATTCTGTTATCTTGCTCTAGAAGTTGACCACATCATCCATTCCTCAATCTTGGTCAATCTTTGTTGGCTTTGAAAGAAAGATACATTTGTTTAAGCCAGACTAACAAAACCTTAAGAAACTGTTTACGTAGCTTACTTTAAGGACATATTTAGGAATTCTACCGCATTAGCAACCACAGCGTGTGAGATGTATTACTAGGCAACCTTTAAACCCTAAATAAGCTATAACTCCAAAGACTAAAACCTCTACAGTTCTCTGCTGAGAAGGGTTCAGCAAGGTTAACAGGTACGTAGAACTATTTTCCTTACACTGTCATTTAAACTCTGATGAAATGAAGAAGCATTTTAAGAATTAGGTTCAGTGAACCACCTATTCAGCCATATACTGAAATACTTCTGCACTTATGAATATCTCAGAGATAAAGCAGTTTCATTCCCAGGTAGCCTGTTCTATACATTCCTGACAAAACACCGCATATTCATGTCTTTGAATGGAAAAGGGAGGAATACATGTTTCATTCACCTGAGAACTTCAGACAAATGCAGCAAGTCAACAGAGTCTTCCAGTTAACTATTCTTTTGAAAGATTTTCTTCAGGGAGGTTGCATTTTGGTTCTTAATCCTCATTCATTCAATTGAGGTTATCAACAAGGGTGCCAATTACTACACACTTACTCCACATGATGCAGAAATCAAACCCTCAGAGAACTGCAGGGAGATGCACTGCAAATAGGCCCTTCACTTTTTTTTTTAAGCACTAACACAGGGATTTCATTATATTATGAGGTCAGACAGATCTCCAAATATTTAAAAGAAAAACAAGTATGAGCTCTAGTGCTTAAAATAGTCAAGGAAAACTACTACATTTGTTTTGTCTTGTGAACGTTTCTACACAATAATTCCGTTGAGTAAGCCAACCTGCACACAAAAATAAATGAGAAATTAAAATCTAGCCTTTCTTGAATTTCACATGACTCAAACCATTTCAAAACAAATTTCTATTAAAAAAAAAAAAAGGGAATACAGACGAGCTGGTGATTACTGGGCATTTCACAGAAGGATAATTCAAATGACAACCCTATTAAATCATCCCCACATGCCACTTTAATTATTATATAGCTCTGTAACAGTCTGTCCTTTCTTCCCAAACCCTGTGGGAACTGATAAACTGTAACTGCAGAATGATCTTTCTGGCTGTGTCATAGGTCCCTTCTCACCAAGCATTCCTCAGCATTCTTTTCCAACAAGCCATTTCAAGGTTTCTCATGGAAACGAATGACAGACAAATGAATAGTCTTCTACAGGTTTATCACAGCAGAGTGAAAACATTATGAGATCAGTAGGTAAAACTGCATATGAAAAAACCCACACCATCACCTCTCAAAAATAATTTAAATGAAGGAGTTGCATGGTATTTTGGAAAATCACTGAGAACTCTGTATCTTGACGGCATGTATTACCAAACTCTTCAAAATAAGAAAAGATTGGATATATCCCATTCATTCTGAAAGGAGACAGCACATTCTGAATGATAAGTCACAAAAATAAATAAGGATAATAATCCATACATTAAAACACCATTAACATTTCTAAGCCCCAATCTGGTCAAGGATACTTTGGCATTCACACAAGCTATCCACTTGCATCAGCAAACTTGCTACTACACAAAGCATTAATGGTCTTTAATCAGGTATGTCTGAGAGAGATAGACATAGATGTCATCCTAGCAAGTTATAGTCAAACCACTTTTATAAATAAGCCTCTTAAAGCCAAATAACATGAAAAAGAACAGACCCAAAGATGAAAATGCAGCATATTTTGTATTCTCCAGCATATAGGAGGCAATAAGAAGATGGAAGACAAGGGTGATTGCATGCAGCAAGAATTGTTTCAGAATGAGGATAGATTTAAGAAAGGGATTATTGCAAAGGGACTGGATATGATACAGAATGCAGAAAGGGAAGTGCTAATAAGGCATAAAAAATAGGACCAGAGATTATTTGGAATAGAGAAATGGATATAAGAGTTGAAAGTAAGATGGCAGTCAGCAGAAAAAGAAGTAATTTAGAAGACTAACTTCACTTGAAGTAGCAGAGGAAAAATTGTGTCTGTTTATTACAATTATTTTGGAAAGGAAGCAAGACAGGGGATGATTTTTAGAACTGGTTAGAAACAGAGTTACGTATATCCCACAAGTATGATCCACATTACTGAATCCAAGATCATATTTTTTGTTTCCCTAAAAACCTACAGTGAAGAGAATTATTCTTTACTTCACCATACTTAGAGAACATGGAAGAGAAATATAGCTCCTGAAGAGAAATCTGTATGGTGCTCTGGAAAATGGCTAATGTGTATAGGAAGAAGCTGGAAGAAAAAAGTGAATGGCAACATGAAACTAATCAAAAAGCTGACACAGCATTCAGTCCACTAGGGTTTCAGTAAGCCCTACAGGAAAGGTGGAGGGGCCTGTCAGAGTTGCTAGGTGTGCCAAAGAAACACATCACAGCACTGCTGGATCCCAACAATCCAGCAGGAAGTAACAGGAGGAGCACAAGACTTAGGACCTCCTCCTTACCCTAAGGCTTACTCACTAATGATCTCAAGAGGTACTGTTAACCTCAGCTGAGAAGCATCAGAAACAGGCTTTAAACTTCTGCCTTATTGTAATACCACAGATAAGTCCAGGGAAGATAGACCAGACCAGAAGAGTTCCTTTCCTTTTGTCAAGCAAAAGAACTGAGGGCAGGTGTGTGTGATGGCTGCAAACTACTGCTTAATTTTCCTAGTCTCCCCATCAGTGCTGGTTTGGTGTTGTGTGGTGGTTTGACCTTGGCTGGATGGCAGGTGGCCACCAAAGCTGCTCTATCACTTCCCCTCCTCATCTAGGCAGGAGAAAGAAAACATAATGAAAGGCTCATGGGTCACAATAAGGACAGGGAGAGATCACTTACCAATTACTGTCACAGGCAAAACAAACTTGACTAGGGGAAATTAGTTTAATTTATTACCAAACAAATCAGAGTAGGATAATGAGAAATAAAAACTAAATCTTAAAACACCTTCCTCCCATCCCTCCCTTCTTCCTGGGCTTAACTTTACTCCTGATTTTCTCTTCTGCCTCCCCTACAGCAGCACAGGGGGATAGGGAATGGGGGTTGTGATCTGTTCATCACAGTGTCTCTGTGACTCCTTCCTCCTCCAGCACGGGTCCCCTAAGAGGGTCACAAGTCCTGACAGCAAACCTGCTTCAGTGTGGTCTCCTCTCTTCATGGGATCACAGGTCCTGCCAGGACACTGCTCTATTGTGGGCTTCCCAGAGGGTCACAGCCTCCTTTGGGCATCCACCTGCTCTGGCATGGGATCCTCCATGGTCCACCCCTCTAGGGCCCCTGCTACCAAAACCTTGCCAGGCAAACCCAATAGACATTATCACAGCCTGTTTAAGAAAGCCATGAGCAAACAACACTTTGCACATACAGGAAAAAAAAAATCCCATTTGCTTGCCAGTGCAGTAGCCAACTAAGATAAGGAAAATGATAGATGGGAGCCTGGCCTGAATTTATAGATTTCTAGCACAAAAACCATGGAATCTGACAGCTATTTTCTCTGTCTCTTCTCTTAGTTTCCTACTGACTCACACTTAAATCCCTCTTGAAGGGCTTACAGAGCTACACTTTTCACTTACTAAACTAGAAGCTAAAAAAGTGAGTTTGTGATTATAAATTCCATTCGATTCCATTCTCTTCTTAAGATTTCAACCTATTTTTATTAATCACTGACTTATCACAGAGTGTCTTCTGTCTTGACAGGAGTGCAGGTTTTAGGATTTGACAAAATGCAGCTTTAGTTCAAGCACTTCAAGAAGTATTTAGTAAACCAAATAAAAAATTTCTTTGCTCCATAAAGTTCATGATACAAATTTCTTTAAACTAAACTGAAATCCATGCTCTACACTAAAGAGGACAAAAATTATGCCACTAGCTGAATTTCATTGCCAAGCTGTCAACTTGAATTTCTTCCGTTTAAAAATAGCTGTTCATTACATTCAGTAATGGGCTGTCAAAGCATTACAGCACTGAACCTATATCATATACCAAAGCAATTGGGCAATGTGCATTATTATGTTTAGATTACTAGCATTTCTACAAGACCTCTGGGCTAATTTTAAATAAGATGGTTGACTTGAACTAAATCAAAAGCAATTTTATTTTACTTTAAAGCTACCAGGGATTTTCCATTTTTACCTGACTAATTTGGGCCTTGATAGAAGCAAAACAAAAGACTTACCAAATGTGAACAGACAGTATATTCATCTTCCTGTTTGCTTTCATGGATATATTTACTTCAAACAACATACAGATAATAAAAATACTATATTTGCCAAATTAATAATATTCTTAATGGTATGAATTGGTATTGTTGCTCCTATGAATACATAATAGGTTGTTAGCAAAGAAATCATGCCTGAAGCATATATGCAGTAATATTTTAGCACAGTGAAATCATTAGAGATGTTTTTAAACTAACAAATGCATAACCTGTCTTAATAGCTTATGATATGATTTAACATATTATAAAAAAAAAAACACCAAACCACTATAAAAAGGTATCTAGAAACCACAGTTGAAATATCCTTACACAGCAGGATGTCATAAACCTAAAGGCATGCCAGAATGGCTCACAGCTATGAAAAAAAACAAAGACTAAAACAAGATCTGATGACTTGCAAATATAAATAATGAACTCTAGGGCCAGATTACTGACTTCTTTATTTTTGTTAACAAACCAGCAGAATAAAGGGGGGGAAAAACCCACAGAACATGTAAAAAGCTCTATTCCTTTCCTTTTTTAGGACTTTCTTTTTTCCTAGATTAAGAAGACAAGAATACCACTGATGCAATTCAGTCCTTACATTGGGCTTTATGGTTCCTTAGTTTCCACTACAATATTTTATTTTCCAGGTTTTGTTGTTCAGCTGCAAAACATCCACTATGTGATTAATTTTGTCAGGCTGGGTTTCAGCAGAGGAAAAAAAAAAAAAGAACTATGACCATATTTAATATTGTCAGCAATGACATAGGCAGTGGGACTGCTCTCACCCTCAATGAGTTTGCAGTTGACACCAAGCTGACCAGTGCAGTTGACACTCCAGAGGAATGGCATGTCTTCCAGAGGGAGCTGGACAAGCTCAAGAAGTGGGCCCATGTGAACCTCATGAGGTTCAACAAGGCCAAATGCAAGGTCCTGCACATGCTGGTGCAGGTATCAATAGAGCTGGGAGATGACAGGATTGAGAGCAGCCCAGTGGAGAAGGACTTGGGTGTACTGGTGGATGAAAAGCTGGACATGAGCCAGCAATGTGTGCTCACAGCTCAGAATGCTAACCATATCCTCAGCTGCATTGAAAGAAGTGTGGCCAGAGGTCAAGGGAAGTGGTTCTATCCCTCTGCTCTGGTGAGACCTCTCCCGGAGTACTGTGTTCAGCTCTGGAGTCCTCAGTACAGGAAAGACATGGACCTGTCAGAGTGTGTCCAGAGGAGGGCCACAAAAATGATCAGAGGAGGGATGATGGAGCACATCTCCCCTAAGGAAAGGCTAAGAGAGTTGGGGTTGTTCAGCCCGGAAAAGAGAAGGCTCTAGGGAGACCTTATCACAACCTTTTAGTACTTAAAGGGGGCCTGTAAGAAGGAGACAGTCTTTTCAGCAGGGCATGTTGCAATAGGACAAGGGGTAATGATTTTAAACTAAAGGAGGGAACATTCAGATGAGAAAAAAGGGGAAAAAAAATTACAAGGAAAGCATCCACACAAAAAGCACCATGCAAAAACAATATAATCCTTTGAATAAAAACTAACTAATAATAGTATTTTTAGTTAATAATAGAGACTTGCATCCCAAAGATGATATTCTACAGACCAACACCAGTACATCCATGATCTTTCCCTCTGTCAGTATCAGTAAAATAATCTTTTTAATACTTAGTGCAATGAAGTGACCTTCAGATAGCACTAATCCCTAATTTACAGTTTATTTTTCTCTTTAAGTTAAATTAAAGTAAAATTATATTGGACTTAAACTTTCTTTTTATACATAGTTTAAATATGCTTCTGCACTGCCCTTGGCAATGTTTTCGCTTTCAGCTAGGCCTCTGAACAAAGCCAAAAATATCTTAGATGTTTTTTTAAAGACAGGTTCGTAATACAGAAAGATCAGCAAGGTAAAATGTAGAATAAACCCCTCTTTCTCCAGATGAGAAAGAAATGCAGAAAGAAGTGATCCTTCCAAAGAAGAGGTGCTCTATGGCAGCCAAAGTGCTTTCCTGCTTTGTAGCTCAAATAGCAAAAATTTTTTAAAGACTCTACTAGAGCCAACAGCGTAAATAATACTGAAGCTCTGAAAAGCAGTATCACTCAAAGACCATTGGGTTTGGCCTAAGTTGAGTTGCCTAGGTTGGGTCCCTCCTTCCTCATTCATTTTACTGTTTGTTTTTAGTGTACATTCCTGCCAGAATTATAACCTTTAAAAAAAAACCCACAAATTAAAATCAAAATGTACAGTGAACAATAACTTCTACATGGAACTATTACTGCTAACTTTCATCACTTTAAAAATAATCAACTCTTAGCTCATTTATTTACCAGAAATGACAATTCCTCTTCCTCTGAAAACCTGTTTCCTCCTCAATGAGTCCTTAAGAACTGCCACAAGTTTTGAACTATTAACTATTTCAAATTAGCTCAATTAATAAAACACTGCTACCATTTCAAGAAAGAAGATACTTAAACAATCATGTAAACAAATAAGACTCCCAGGGAAAGGTTTTTTTCCTCAGTTGCTATCATAGGTAATGTAGGAGTCTTACATTCCTCAACAACCTGAAAGTTCAACTGGAGAGCTCAATGCATTTTGTACATCCTTTGCTACATGTGTGTTTATAAACTGCCTAGACTTATATTTTTGAAGAAGAATGAAAGCCAAACTCATAAAAAAAAGAACTATACACATCCTAAGCCTCAACTTGAGGTTAGGAGCACTATCTGAAGGACAGATAAGATAGTGTGCACTTGGCAGAACTCAGGACACTAAAACTTCTTTGAGCAGCATGGAAGACATAAAACTTTCTTTTCCAATAGCTGTGCCTTTCTTACTGACAAAAGCACAAATCTCTCATTGGAATTTTCTTGTTGACAATTTGTTGAGACTGAGTGAAATGTCTTATCTTTTACTTTTATAATACTGTTACTTCCGCTTGAAACAAGTGCAGTGTCTTTATTCCTGATTCTCCTGAAAGAAATTATAAGGCCAAATAAATCCATTCCCTACTTTTATTACATTACATTTACTATGATTTTTTATGCCAATCAAACTTAAATTGAAATACACGGTATTTCAGCCTGATGGTTTTAGAAGTTTCTCATTCAGACCCCCTTCTTATCACTATTTACTAAAAAGGGGCAAAACCCTTTAATGTTCATTCAATGACTGCAGAATAAATCAAATATTCATTATTGACTATTTCATGGTTTAAAAAAATTGTAATCAAGTACATATGCATATAAAACCTTTTTTACCACCAGTGAAGTCGGTGTTGTTTAAGGATTGCCTAATGTTTGCCATATTTTTCTCCTGGAAAAACAAATTTTTAACAATACAAAGAACATTACTACTCATTTCCTTACTTAATACTATCACACAATGACAGAGTCATATAAAATATACATCAATGTATAAACTTCCATTAAAATACTTTGTGTTCTCAGTAAGAAGCATTAACAAGTGTGACAGACTGCACTAGTCTTTTTATGTCAAAATTATGCTATTTCCCTTAAATACACATGATAATCAGTCTAGAATACACCATGATATTGAGGGTATAATACTACAATTCTCATCTGGCTTAACATAAGGATTGTATGATAGCAAATATTTCTGTGCTGTGTGGTATATCAGCTGAGAATCCTAAGAGTATCTAGTGTCTAATATCCATTAACAGTTCTGGAATAAAACATGACACCATATATTATAACACCTCCAAAGAGGCAGCTGTGATCTACCGTGTCAAGAACTCCATTCAAGTAGGTTGTCAAGGTGTACAGGGCCTCTGATCTCTGATAAGAGTTAAAAGTATTATCAAAGCTCCTCATCTGTGCAGATGGAAATTAGCTCAAATAATAGAAAACTTTTACTATGTCATGAAATCACTATGCTGAATAAACAATGGAGGAAGACATGAATATTCAAAAGTTTTCAGAAAAATAATACAGGAAGCAATGTCTATTAAAAAAAATGTAATGGTATGTACAATAGAAGTATCTTCATGATACTTGTAATGCATCTTCTTTAGCCATTTTGGAAAACAAGGAAAACAAAGAATAAAGCCATAAAATCAAGGCATCCTCAAACACAAAAAATTACTTTTTTCTCAAGTTATCTGTAGTTTAGGAAGAGAAGTGATGTCTAATGCTGTCATACTGTATAGTATAACCATTCTTGAATGACTGATAGGAAAGGGATTTCTGATGGATTAGCTAGGTATGCTGTGCCTTGACAGAATGAAAAGATAAAATGAAAGATTATATAATGTGGCACGCAGCACTCAGTGAGAAGATTTGCTAAGAACAAAGTAACATAGAAAAGCACTTGCACTTACATTTGTAGAACATAGAATAAAGCTGTTTATGAATTATTTCCAGTTCTCCTCTTTGACATTTAAAAGATCATGTATGATTTTTCTTAAGTTGCTCTTTATCTTTCAGTAAATGCTGCCTTTCAATCATATTAACACTTTTGCACAGGAGAGTTCTTAATAAGAAAACTTAAGGATTTATCTTAATTCTGATATTATCAGTCTGTGACATGAAGACAAAAGATTTTAACACCTCCTCCTTCTTTCCCATACACCCTGGAGATGGACTGCATCCATATATACCTCTCAGGCTCTGAGAAGCTATCCAGATGCTATCAAGTAATATACAAAATATTACTTCCTGTAATATTTTCTGTGACTATATATAGCTCAGGCACAGTCTGAAAATCACTTGGGGTCTCCTGTGGCCCCTGGTGCGATAACTGTGCCGACAGCAGAGGGAGCATTAAACTCATTGCCCACGGGAAAGTGTGGGGAGTGATACCCATGTTCCTATAATCCTTGGATGGGTAGGATGAGTTCATTAGCCTTCTGGCAGTCATCCTAGAAGAAGGACAACTCTGATTCCAAACCCGGGCAGATGGAGCTCATTTAGCCTTATAAGGCCTTCCATCTAAGGGGTTAAACCTCCGTCCTAAGGACCTCACTGCCAGCGTTCAAGCTTGCTAGGCCCTGGCAGATGAACCTTAGGACTAAAGGGTGGGTCCAGCTCTGTGCATGCTGTGTCTCACCTAAAAAAAATCCCTTGCACAGGCTCGAGGGTGCTATCTGCTATCCTCTTTTTATCAGTGCACTTGGAAAAGGCACTGATGAGCAGCGTGGATGGAGCCCTCCCTGGATCTTCACTCCCAAAGCCTAGCCACGATGATATATAGCTCCTTCCAAAACAGCAGCACATGTTCATTGGGGGATTCTCTTCACTATGGAAAACACTGTGAACACATCTGTTCTCACAGTGTACTCAGTGATATAACACAGAAGCCTTTGGAAACTGATACTAAGATATTTCAAATGACAACCAGCAAAAATAAACAAACACCAACTATGGAAAAGAAAGAACATAGTGAGAAAAGAAGAAACATATTTTAAATACGTATAGGACTTAGAAACTGGTCTAAGTATTGGCAACTATGAGCAAAGAAAAAGAACAAATTCTTCAATGGAAACAAAAAAGAGGAGAAAACAGCCATGGGGCATTTTGTAATTTAAGATTTGACTTTCTGAAACACAGCAAATATCAGCACAATTACTGCTCTTGCTCTGTGCCCTACCATACTGCTCTACTTGCCCCATGTCTTCCTACGGTTTTGTCCATCATTTTTGGCTCAAGACGCTCTGTTTATCCTATTCAAACTACTTTTGCTTCTTCATCGATTACTGCTTTACAGTATTTTCTATACTACAATAGCATTTACCAAGATGCTAATAACTTTCTTTTGCTTACACTGAAAGGAATTCTTTCATCCTCTGATCTCTCCATGAACTTTTGTACTATAGGACATTCCTCTTTTCCCTCTTTCTCTTCTGAGTTCATAAGAATCTCTACAAAAAATGTTCTTCTCCATCAAGTATTCCTTTCTCCTCCATCAAGTATTCCTTTCTCATCACATTACCAGGTTCTTTTTGGAGTTGTCCATAGAACTCTTCAAGTCCTTCTTTTCAATATTCTTTAAAGTCTTCTGCCAATGATATGAACTTCTCTCTCAGCAGACTCTAAGCTCTCTCCATCATCCTAGTCCTACTTCCAATTGACTTACTCTCCCCCATGCTGGCTAGCACATAATCATTAAAAAAAAAAAAGTCTTTTTGCCCATTGTTTCTGTACTCTCTTACACTTGATAAAATTGTTACTGACTCAGTAGCTAAAGACCACAATCTCAAGTGTCTAATGTGTAATCCTGACACTGGTTTTCAGCATTTTTAGAATTTATTCCTTGTATCTTAGTCTTCTCCCATTTTTAGTATTAATACTTAGACTGTTTTTATTGCTAATTCTATTAGTAGTAATTCTCCTTATTTCTGAGCACAGATATTGTGATGTTCAGTGATCCCAGAACCATTTGAAAAGTAGACCCATCTTTCTCTTCATCATTACACAGAAAACTCATACACCACATAGATGCTGGTTTTGTTTCACAGCAAGAGACAGTAGCACTACAGAAGTTAAAATGGCATATAATACACAAAAGCATGCAGAAAAAGACTCCCATTTTGTCAAATAAAGACATTTATTCTATCATTTAGTTGAATAGTTGAGAATAAGGAAGATGTTGTTAGCCATAATTCTCCTGATTTTACCAGCTAACATTAAATTAAAGCTTTTTGAGTAAATTAAGGATGATGCATAACCACTAATATTTTAACATGTTCTCAAAACACCAAAGAACTATCACAACAGTCAAAATCTGAAATTTTTCTTTTAAGTTACTGAAGTAGTTGTGCTCTGGCTCTGTTTCAAAACAGTACTTTCCTCAAATGTTATTTGTAGAAAATAGAAATGTCATTTGATTACTTAATTTTTGTTAATGAATATTGATATCCCCCAACAAACCAGCTGCAGAGACACAGCAAGAGGATAAATAGAGTATAATGAAGTGAAATCATATCATGAGTACATCCTATTACAGTTATGTGAGATTTCCACAATGTTTATCTGCATTTTAATTACAATATTGCTTCCTTTAATACACATAGCAAGGACATAAACTAATTCCATATTTGATTCTAACTGATTACTTCCTGTTGTTCTGAGAAGGAGAATTGCCAAGAAAATTCAAGGTCTGCGTTTGCTGAACAACTGTAAAATTACTTAAAAGGTTCTGTGACTTTTTGAACACAACTTGAACCCTGTAAATTAGGAGTTCCATTCAAGAGCATGAAGGTCTATACAGGTATACAGCTGCATAGACATGGGAACAAATTTGCATATAGAAATTTTAGTAAGCACTAAGTATACCAGATTTGTGAAGTTTTAATCTTGTATACAAGACTATCAATGAGTCCTACTGCTCATTCTAACTCATACTGGTAGGAAAGTCTGTGGTCGCTTCCTTACTATCTAAAGGGAGGGCTTGCAGGAAAACAAAGGTTGTATAGGAAGGTCACAGCAAGCCATTTCCCTTATGCAAATCATACTACTTACATCAAATGATGGAATTCAGCTTTTCTGACACTTTAAAATAATTATGAATACCTGATTGCTACTCACATCCTAAAAGAAGATACACATATATTCACACACTACAGAAAATAAATGGTTTGCTTCCAAAATTAGTAAAAAAAATTCTATTATTATTTTCAGTCTACATTCTCAAGGAATGCACATATTTGTATATACTAATTCATACATGCCTATAAATATGCACAAACACATACACAAGTACTTTGAATTATATGACTGTACTTAAACGCTCCTGAAAGATCAAGTTATATGAGTGTCATCATTATTAGATGTTAAATGCTAAGGCCAAAAGCATGTTAATTTTTAATTTTTTTTTTTACTTTATAAGGATCACTGAACCCATGTCCTTACTCATAGTCAATGCTGAACAGCCCTTCTGCTGAATTTTATCTAGAATTAAACAAAGTTGTTTTAAAACTACTTAATTACTATTAAGATTAAAGACAATACTCTCAGCAAAGGCTTAATAATCATGAAACACATTAGCTTTTTTTCTCCTCTCCAAAACAGGGAATTAGAGCTACTGTAGCATTCCTTAATTGATTGCAAATTTAGAAGCACCTCTGCATGGTTCTGTTTTGTACTCACAGTAGACAAAGAATGAGTAAATATTTATCCAAAACAAAAGAAAATGTTCCACATGAGAGGCAATGTACCATTATCAGGGAAGGGATATATGACTGAGATGTCCACTATTTAATTTCTTAAATAATGTTACAGCAACTTTTCAGTGAGTTTATAATCTCTTTCGAGTTTATAGAGTCTTTCCGCACATCATCAGCTTGTGAATTTCCCACATTACATAAAAATTGGCATTTACTCACTGATATCTTCAAAGGGAATATGAAATTAATGAGAAGAAATAAAAGTAAAAGCTAAGAAATAGAAAGTTATAATTGGGATACTTCTGATCACCAAAATATCAATTCCCTCTCTCTTTTCTCTTTAACGTTTCTAGTTTGTTGATGAACCAACCGTGTTTGGCATAATTAACACTAAGATCTTCAGAACTCAATGACTGAAAATAATTGCTTCTCTCCTTTGTTTCCTGAGTACGCTGAAGCCCAACCTAAAGATTTAGAGCTGACTGGACAAATATAAAGGATGTCAGAAACTGTGACCGTTGACATGCCATTCAAGGCACATGGAAGAGAGTTCAGGCTTGAATGCCTCTAAACTGCTCATTGGTAAGATCAGCTATCAATGAGACACAGTGTAAGTCAGCACAATTCACTGAGCCTGCTATGACCTTAAAATCATTGCTCCTGGGGCATGTTCATCCACCAATTAGTTTATACGCTCACTGGAAATCCATTGCTCAGTAAATGCACTGGTCTCTCATTCCACGGTGTTGATGAAGTGTGTGTGATGGCTTTCTCTTCACAACTTGACCCCTAAAGCTGACCCATCTGCAACTGAAGTATTCATGCCACTTGAGCACATCCCTTGGTTATCAGAGTCTGAAATTTTCTTTAAAAACATCATTACTCAATTTTATTCTTCTTAGTTAAAAATGTTTTGCAACCAATAAAAGACAGAGGACTTTTTAGGGGGAAAGAATTTTAGGGGGAAGAAATAGTATGCTTAAGTACATATGTAAACAGAACTTCTATAAAACATGACTTCTGATAAAACTGATATGAAAACTGTAAATATTGTTCTGCTCAGTCAACAAAGAAACACCCAAACCTGTAATTATTGTTCTGCTCAGTTGTTAAACCCAAATATTGATTCATTGCAATATATATCTTTTGCTATGAATGCCATATAATTTAAAAAAAAAAATCCACATTCACAGCAGGGTTATAGGTATCATCACAGCATGCATGGTAAGAGAGTATCTTCTTTTAGGCATTTAAATAAAAGACTTATGACATCTATTTAAATACATTTAAAAGTACAGCGTATATTGTGTACTTCTCTCTATAGAATACTCTTCCCTTATTCCAGGTCCCCAAGAGCAGTATGACCCCACTTGACCAAATTTCAAAGTACAAATCAATGAACAAATCTGTAAATGCTAAACAAATAAAACTAAGCAAATTCCTTCGCTAGGATTATTCCACAATCTGGGATTAATTTTCATAACAGGTACTATCAGTGCTTATTACCAATAACAAGAAGAGTAACAGCCCATGTAATAGTACACAGTAAAAGAAAAGATACTGGGTTACTCCCTCTGTTCACTCTGGTAGCTCTCCAGTCAAGTTAAAAAAAGGATTATGAATATATTTTGCTAAAAAGTGACTGTACTGACATTTTAAAAAAGCTTTTGATGAAATTCAGAAATTATTCTGCCTTTCTCTGCTTATCTTTTTAAAAAAGAAAAATAAACCTAAATCTGTTAGTCAATTTATTTCCTTTTATTTTCTTACAATTAGCAGTAAGACTTGTTAAGCAACCTAAAGTCATGACAATTTAAGTTAAGCCACAAAAGGAACCTCTATTGTTGTACCACAAAGTGCTGTGAGACTTAGCAAAAATTGTATCTCAACTTTAAAACTATATTAATATAAATAAAAATAATTAAGGATGGATACATAACATAGATGAAGGATAACCTATCCTGCTAAATTTCAAATGCTAAGTGTAAACAGAATCAGCTATGACAGAAAAGGTTTGAAATAGCATCTATTCTTACTTAAATATCAGACAGAAATATAAAATTAATGTTAAAAGTACACGTATGAAACACCAAAAAGGTAAAATAGTTTCTATTCTAGAAATAAAGACAGAGCTAGAAATAAGATGTTCACTTTAATTAGATAATTAAGTATTTGAAAGATTTGTATGGTGACATAGTTGATTATCCATCTGAGCCTCTAAATAAAAATCATGCATCTTTCCAAAAGCTATAAGCCAATTCATCAAGAAGTTATGTATTTAATAAAGGCATTAAGGGCTCAAACTCTCAATTAAATTAAATCACAGCCAGTTACCTAACATCACCTGCATCAGGGTAACTTAGTCTGTGACAAATTTGTCTGATCACAGTACATGGGTTATCATAGGTTTGAAACTTAAGTCAAATTCTCTGACTTATGCAAGACAAGTGAGAATCATGAGATCATGACAGTCTTCAATACTTTAGGTGACATTTTGGTCCTATGCAAACAAGAGAAATATTGCTATGAATATATGAGAAATTGTACAGCTGTGAATTAGTCCTTCACTTGCTATCAATGACATGCTTAGTAAAGCTTTCTAACCATGTTATAGCCCCTTCCTATATTTAGAGCCAAAGAACGTTTGCTTTCTCTTGCATCTCTTCTGGATACTGAAAATAATAAACAGTAGCACACTTTAAAGAAGTAAAATAATACAATGTGATCTGTCATAATTTACTTTTTTTTAAGAAGAAACTTTTCATATACTTTTTCATAAAAGGCAGTCGCTGGAACCCACTCTAGTAGTTGTCTAACTATAAATTAGGATTATTATTTACTTCAAAATAACTATAATACATTGTATTGTTATTAATGAAACATATTCAAAGGTTTTGTGCCTCTTTATTGCAATAGATAGGATGGGTAAGATACCTTACCTTCAGGAGAAGGGAACACAGGATACACCTACAATACCGCACTATACAGCAAATTAAGTGTTCTGAATTAACAACAATCACAGTAATCTGATTCAGGGAGCTGATTAAATAGTACAGCACCATCAAATAGAGATGGTCCATCCTTCCTTTTGCCCCCTACCCTTCTCCTGACCATGTAAGACACGTACTCTGTTCATGTAAGCTGGTACTTGTTTTACTGTGTTAGTAAATTGCATCAACTCATGAAAGAAGATCTTTCAGCACATGAGTTGCTATGTTGCTGTAAACAGGAAAACGGTGCTCAGAAGAAGAGATATCCAACATGCAAGCCTCCAGCAGTAGCAAGTTATTAAATAGTTTCAGCTACTTGAACAAATGGGCTAGCTTATTGCTTTTCTCCAGAAAGAAGAGGTATCATAATGATAGCCATTAAAAGATTACGGATTCAAGATTATGACAGGAAAAAACCCTGCTGATCCACAGTGAAAAAGTAGCCAAAACACTATGAACAAATAAATTACATAAGCATGAAGTATACTGCTGCAATCAAATAATTTATCTCTCACGGATAAAAGTAAATATGAGAATTTTGTGCAGAGATAAATTACATTAAAACAACAAAAATATTCAGTTTGGGCTCATCTGCTTTTTAAAAAAAAACAGCAAAAGTTTAATAAAGGATTTATAGTTAAAACAGTAAACACACATTAGAAGAACAAGTAATGGCACAAACTGCATTCCACACAAAAATCTCAGATCAGAATTATCTGTTATCTACTGAATTTTCCACAATGAAGGGTAGACTTTCAAAGCTTTATTTGTACTTAAATTAAGCTAACCATGGCCTACTCTTAAAACAAGGCAGGCCTATTCTTTCCCTCTTCTGACATACTTCAATATTACCCATGCAACTGCACAGCAAATTGGGCTAGGGAGCTGATCCAGCTGAAAACTAACTTTACCAAAACAAAAATTGGATTTGCCAGATCATCTGCCACTAACTGTGCAGTCTCAAGTTACTATATTTGACACCAAGATTAGGGTGAAGCCATAAAACAGCTGAAGATGGAAAATGAACTCTCTGAACTAGCTGCGATTAGACATAGAGGAGGTTTAGCACACAATGAAGTAGTATGTATCTCTCTCTACACTTATATGCTGTGGAACTCAAATCTAGTTTTTAAGTTTTATTTCCATTTTCCAGTGTAAGTCATATTGTTATTTTCTTACTTTGGTTTTTAGAGTTTTTCTTCCTATTCTTCTTGTGTCTTTCAAGAGCATGTGATTTCTTGTCCTTAGTCACTGTTGACAGGTGATTGCAGAAGCAGACACCAGTACACACTGAAGAATCATTTCTCTTAAAATTAGGTTCTTCCATTGTTAAAGAACCATGCAGCACAAATGCTTCATTTCAAGCTTGTTCAAGGTTTATCCTGAAAACTATGTGCTTCATTGTCCCAGAGAAATAGAGCTGTCTTCGGTTGTTATGAACAAGGGCAGGCTCAGAAGCACTGACACTTAACCCAGTGAAGATCTTGCAGTGTAACAGGTTGACAAATGGGAAAGCAATTTGTGAAAATAAATGTCAAAACTGCATCTGCTTCAGCAGGTTTGAAATTCCAACTGATTTAAAATCATTGTAAGTATTCAACTAGATTTTCCCATATTAAAATTGCTTTGATATTGTGCAGTCATTCTTGTAAAGCAAAATAGAAGAACTATTTTGGGGGACATCTAAATCACATATTCCTCAGTAATACATTAAAATCTTAAGAAAGAGACTGAAATAATGTAGTTTTTAAACACAGGCATGATGCTCAATTCACACTAATTTACACATATATAAATAAATAGGTAAGATATATAAAAGATCTACATATTATATATATATAGGAAGAAAAGTAAGATTTTGCATCTCTATCAAAACACTCCTCATGCAAATTCACCCTCAAGTGCAGCACATATTGTCCTACCTTACATAAATACAGTCCTTAACAAAATGCTGACACGGGACTTCAGTTCTAGCAAGGTGGAGCTCTGAACAAAAAGATCCAATGGGGCATTTCAGAAGATCAACAATTTACCATTCATTATCTCTTATAAAACAAAATCATCTACCGTAGCGTGGACGAGAACCTGATGAGAACATTGATGAGTTATAGAATTATAGTATCAGAAGCAAACATACATTTCCTTTATCGTTCTGCAAAATTACATTGAAAAGTATGCAGCCTTTCAAACACAAAACTCCTTCTAACTCACGAGAAACAACTGAGCATCATTCTGCTGCCCGTGCCTGTTTAGTGTGCATTCAATAAACAAATCATATTATCTTGCGTTGGATTAAACATTGTTTTCTTATTTTATTCTTGTGTCTGTAATTTTACTGTGTAACACAAAGTTCACAAAGTAATAATTTTGTTGTCATTTGTCCAATCTGGGAGGCTATGCCAGAGTTTAGCCATCATAAAATTGTTTTAAAGAGAACTTGTTTTGTGTATCTAAGAAAATACTACTGGAAAGCAAATATAGGCTCCAGGAATTAAACTGAACAGCAAGCTACCAAGTTCTGTTGTTCACTGTCAGAGTCAGCCTGCTCTGCATAAGCAACCTTTTATTCTTATCTGACCTCAGTGCAAAGGTGGTGCCTTTCAAGGGTGGTGACTAAACTTGTCAAACTACAAATCAACATAATTGTTATAGAAGTAACAAAGAGATGTTTAATGCAAAACCTACAATTAAATTCCCAAACTAAGAACCTTGTACCAGAAAAAGGTTAAATTGCTCTTCTTCAATACCACTGATTTACATAATCAGACACCACACCTACATGCTTATACCATCATCATCATTCCTTATATACCAGTTTAAGCATTTCCTTCTCAAATTCAGTTCATAAGAAAGTACTGAAAATCAATATATTGTCATAACAAAACTGTGCACTTTTAAGTGTCCCTTAGGTTTTAATGATTGATGTGCCAATTTTACATAAGTTCAAACTTAGAAAAGTTACAGTATATATTCATACAACTCATCCAGTCTTACAATCCAGAGATTAATAGATAGGACAGTTCTGGGGAACTTTTGGAGCCCTAATAAATGTCAAAAGGTTTAGTTTCACCAGAAGTTCTGGGGAAGAGCTCATATTTTCTTCTCTAGCAGACACTTCCACATAATTCTGGGTCTAGTCATTAAGGAAAAAACTGCAACATAAAAACACAGCCTACACAAAATCTTGCATTGCAAGTTATTAATCAGAAGGAACTGGTGCTAAGCTAAGATATGCTCAATAGATCTTCAAGAGACAGTTGTTACGAGTTACAGATGGCAATGCTCTTTCCTACAAAAAAGAAACATCACTTTTACTTCCAAGATCACTCGTAGAACTTTACATTCCCAATCTTGGACTTAAATGTTGATTTTTGCAGTTCAAGTAAAACTTAGAAGTAAAATCTTCATAACACTCCAACACTGCCCCTAGAGCGCTTCCTTTGGTAGTTTATCTGAAGTAACTTTCATTTCTTGTTCATTAACTCTCATATGAAGAAAGTCAACATATTAACAATGTAAGATAATATTTCAGCAAGTAATCAGGGTAAAATATTCACAAAATATTAAAAAACAGCTCACATTCATCATATTGCAAGACAGCCAAGAAAGAATAAAGCCTGAATACAGTCTAAGAGGTCACAGATGACTAAGGAAGTAAGATATTCACTAAACCTGTTTTCCAAAGAGACATGAGAGATTGGGAAGGGAGGATCTTGCTTTGTTCCATTTGAGCTTTCTGCATATTGCTCCCTGAGAGTGTGTCAACTGAGGAATTTGTCTAGAATAATTGTAGCTGTTTTGTAGTAGCTCTCTGCATAGACAGACTTACCTACTGCTAAGCTTCATATTGTAGATTAACTTAATCTCAAACTATAAAAAAAATAACAGAAAAAGTTATTGTAAAATTACTATTTCATTTTAAATTCTGCAATAACATATTCAAAGAAACATGCTTTAAACTAGTTAATTAGGGGCCAAAATAGCATCAGAAATGACAAAAGGAAGTGGTGCTCAAATTTTTTGGTGGTAGTCAGCCATGTAGTTAAAATTCATCCTCAGATCAAAGTGTAGGCATTATGGTTTTAAAGTTATGCTTTGAGCAAAATCTGTGATAGTTCACTAAAAATAAACACAGTGTGAAATGGTACACTTGAAAAGCCTAAATTAATTCACAATTCTCAAAAGGCTCTACTTACCAGAGGTATGAATCGTCCAAAACAACCAAAGAAGGGCACATTTGTAGCAGATGTTGCTATCACCTCTTCTACCAAGGGAAAAGGAACTTCCTTTGCTGCTGCTTCAGCAAGTACCAGTGGGATAAGCCCTGAGGCTTCCTTTGTGTGGGAGCACAAGAAACCTGCTTCAACCAGTAACTGCTCAAGTACAAGATGGTTCATACAGAAGCAGCCATGGTACTATTGCAAACTGGCAAACTGGGAATGCTCCAGAGTCTAAAAGCTTTTGTTTTCCTTTTTTTGTAGACACCAAGAAAATCTTTTCAGTCACAAAACTGAAATCTGCAGTCAAAAATCCACAGGCTTTACTAGAGATCTAAGAAATATTAATATTTTTATTACTTCATAGTCTTTCTATTCATGTATTTTTGGTTCGCCCATCTAAAAGTCATCTATTCCTGTCTTAATATGCAATATATATACTTATCTATGCCGAATTGACATTTTCTCCAAGACAATGATGCAAAAAGTATATTTGATATGTTTAAAACGATAAATATTTCAGTATAATATAATTTTATGAAGCACTCACTGTAGGCCAGAACAGCCTTTTAATCTAGAGTGACACTGTGACATTGAATTATGTGCAGTACTGCACCTACACCAGTTAGAAATATTTAATATCATAATAGCGCTTAAAATATTATAAGCCCTAGTTTTAAAATAGTCTCAAAGACAAAAAGCAGCAAATTGAAATATTAAATGTCCCCTGAACCCATTCTTAGAGGATTAACCATTTGGAATGCATTTTTAGCTTTATATTTTTTAAGTGGCTTCATTAGTCAATCCTCTCATTAAAGAGAACTAAAAAGGAGATTTTAGTATTTCTAATAAAAAAGATAATGTATTACAGAAAGCACATGTAATTCTTTTCAAAGAAAATCTATCTACTCTAACATATCAATACTATTTCCAGTTGTGTGCATTGCCAGAGCTGGGTTAATCTTGTTGGCATTTTAAATGAATAGGATTTTACTCAAACACACAGAAAATGTATATGACTCTATGGCCTGTGCCTTGTAAGATGATTACAGTTTTTCCTGTATGATTTCAGTATTGCTGATGTAACTGTCTGCATATTTTAAATAAATATGGAACTTACCCTCTACTTGAAACCTGAAGTTTCCTGTGTCCTTCACATAAAAAATTAAATGTTAAATCTTCATTTAATAATAAAAAGTATTCTTGTTTCAAGTCTATATAAACTTAGTTTTTTTACATATCTTTTGTAGAACATGGGAAGTTTTGTTTTCAGCGTGGAACAGAACAGTGACTGAAAAATCATTCTTTTAACCCACTAAACCATTCTGTTTTCAGAGTTGCATCTACTTGTTCTACTGATAATGACATTTTGACTGCTATTGTGTTGAAACAAATTCACCTAAAATCTTTTAAAAGTATATTTCCTCTTGTGGAACAACACCATCAATTATTATTTCCTAAATTCTTTTTCTTTAAAGCAGCAATAAAGCAGCACAACTATTGCTGAATGCAATTAGATTTCATGCCTCTACCAAAGGTATTAGAGGACACGTAAATGGGGCTCCTTTTTAATAGACTTCACATTAGGAAAATGGAAAAACCCAAACATTTAGCAATTTTAAAAAGCAGTACAATCTGATCTGACATTAAACCATGTAGTTCTAACAGCAGTGATTAGAAAATACCAAGTAGTCATGAATTCACTAGAGGTTAAAAGTTGTCATTTTTTTCCCCACACATTTTCACAAGGACAAATACAAAATGTTTATTCTTGTTTACTGTTTCTTGTGGGTGTTTCAAGATGACCTGAAGTCATCTGTCAATACAAAAGCCACAGTCAACTTCAGAGTTCAGAAAAAAGGGGTCTGCAGCTGTCCAGTGGTTAGGGCTGCTGGCAGAATGTGTCTCATGGTGACCAACACGCTTCAATAACGATAGCATTTAGGATACACTAAGCTCACTTTATTATACTGTGTTCTTAAAATGCATCAAAGAACAACATCATTTCTAAGCTCTGAATTATTATCAGCGAGCTGCAGTTAAGGATAAGAAGTGTTGCTAAGTTCTGCATAATGCTTCCATTACAAGGAAGCACTGCTTTTCCATTCTTCTAAAAACATCATTTAAGGGTTTCAAGAGTTCTGCTAAACCTAGACTGTAAGTGCCATGCTTGAATCTATTTTTTTGGATGTATGCCCAACAATAAATGATCCACAATGATCTGAGGACAGCACTCTCATCCAAGAACTTAATCAGATTAATGATGTATTTTTTTTCTAAAAAATGAATAACATTAAGCTTGAGAATACCTAATTTACATATTAAATGAAGGGGACAAAAAAAAACCCTAGCAGTTTTATAAAATTAAGATTACAAAATTGACTATTGTTTTGAAAATCTGTTACTAAATTGCAGAGATGCAAAATAATAAATAAGCATTCATTAGTAGTGTTTATGTAAATTCATGAGTAGATAATGTTTAGTTGTTCAAGACTTAATGATGTTTACATTTACGAAGAATTTATTAAAATCAATGTTGATATCACAACATACAAATGACAATAACATCAACATTATACACAGAACTTTCCAGCTCTTTTGACCTAAAGAATGTAAATAATACTTTAAAACATTTACTATACACTTAAGATGCTGAAGGGAACACTGAGAGGGAGAGGTGTAAAAGCAGCAGTAAGACTGTTTGAATAGGGTTTAGTTTTATATAAAGTAAATAGAGAGACCTAACAGAATCACAGAGCATTAAGGTTGGAAGAGACCTCTAAGATCACCAAGTGCAATCATTAACCCATCACCACCATGCCCACTAAACCATGTCCCACATCCATGAATTAGATTATACAAAACCAGTAGACCTTATAAGGTTAAGCACAAAAATAAAGTTAATATTCTTCATTGATTTTTCCATCTTCCAGAAGCTTAGTGTTTCTCTACCAACTTCACTAAAATATTATCATTATTAAGTAGATTTTCAAGAAATAGAAAACTAGCTCCCAGAACAATAGTCTCCAAATGAGTTACTTAAGTAAATTATTGGAGAATGTGATTTATCAGCACCAAATATAGCTGCTTTTTTTTGTCACATCTAGAGTACGTCAACTCTTCAAATTGTATACTGGTAGAGCCTATCTATTTCCAATGAGAAAAACAAAATAAGCAGTAGATGAAACATTTGCTATCTGGCATGGTAAATGGTCTAGGGTCTATCATTGTACAACAATTCAACAAGTATTATGTCCCACTCCAAAGATTTCATGAGAAATTCCCTCTGCCTTTATGGAATAAATACTTTCATTTGCTAAAACAGACTCTTGCCGGGCAGAGAGAGCTTTTGTAATGAGCCAAGATGGGCAATAAACATATATATGATTCAGAACACCCCTGGAAATATTCCTAGGCCAAGTAAAGAACATATGCAGATTTAGATATGCAACTGCAACCCAATCGGAAGTATCAGGCAGTAGTTTCTAACAGATTCTGTCAGTAGAGCAGGAAATATCATCTTCCTGTCGGCAACAGCATCACCCATAACCATTTAATATGCCTCATTAAAGATATTAGAATAGGAATGCTTCTGAGTAACACCTCCAAAAAGCAGGACCTTAGAGAATAAAGACAATAGAACAACACTTCTTCTTTCTCTGGGAGGGAACAGGGGAATATTTAAAAAAGATGATGCTAGTAAAATAGCTTTTCCTATGACAGACCATGTCATCAAACCCAGAAGAAGAAAACAAGACGAAGCTGAGCTTCTCCAGAAGAGTGGAAAGTGGGAAATCTGTGACTTATATGAAGATTTCAACAAACTTGCTTCCCTACTGATGTACAAAACTCAAATTTTTTGGCACTTCTATTGAAATCCAGGCCTACAACTGAGTAGAATAGGAACAGCAATTGCTGGCAGACTTGTATCAACAGAGCCCAGCAGTTGGCTCTATTTCAGCTCCTATCTAATCCTTATATTATACTGCGCTCATCACCACAGTATGTGAATTCCCACTAATGCGATGTTATAGTTAAAAAACAAAGCCCACAGCAAAACACTTGCAACTCAGGAAATCTGCAATTAATATTCCAGCAAAGACTTAACTGTGTTCCAACACCCCCTGCCATTATTCATCCGTAAGTGAGCTCATGCTAGTTATATTTCTGATGTAGGCAACAACGTGATATTAATCCATATGTTCTGACTGATAAATTGACAGCCTACCATAAATGGGATACAAACTTCACTATAGCTTCTACACGTCAGAGTAACATTGTGTATGTTTGTCAGTTAACGTGTTTGTTATACAGCACTCAGCCTAGGAAAATTTTTCACAATAAGATTAAAACCAAACATATACTTCCTAACTTAATACTGCCTACAATACTGTCTTTTAACTAGATTTTCACTTCCCTCTTCAGATATGAAAAGATAATCGAACTTGCTAACGCAAAAATCAACCTCGTAATGACTTATACATCAATGGATCAACACAAGTCTATTGCACATGCAGCTGTTGCATAAAACTTGCAAATACATTAAAAAAAAAAAAGCCACAGCACTTACACAACCAGTTGGGCCAAAAATAGATGGTTTTGAAACTATTTTCACTGTACCAGTTTTGTAACACAATCCTGCGGTGCAACTACCACTAAATTAGATAGGTGACACACAATGATCTTAAACCTCCTACCTTCATTTCCCTTTCCTAGCTGGACAATATTCTCCAAAATCTTTTTCCCTGAAAGTGCTGGAAAACACACTATGCTTACTGTATTGGAACAGTGCCATGTACTGGGCATAATGGGCAGGGTCTGGGGGCAGGAGGGTTTAGGAAAGAACTCTGTGGGACGCAGCAATGAACTGTCCTGTGCCGGGTTGTTAGAGTCACTTCTGAAACCAGTAGGAGCAACCCATTCCGCTAAAACTATTCAGCCAAAGGAGCACACAGTGCTTCTGCAGACATCTAAGAAAGATGAGCAACAACTCAATAAGGAGAAGTGGAGGAGATGTGGAAGATGATTATGTTGGGAGACATGCTTGGAAGAAGGTCAGAGGAGGTACACCTCCAAAAGGAGGATGGTGAATGGGTAAAGCTACATTGAAGCCAGTATGCCTCAATACATTTTTAATACAACATTTTAATAAATAATACAAATTTTTAATAAAGCTGTTAAAATTTAACTTGAAAAGTGAGAACAACATACATGTCATGTCGAAAAAGTGACAAAAATCCTGCTTCTTGATGTAGTATTCGCATGGTTTACTTATTTGCACATACAACTTGACTCCAGTGAAAAGCACTGAACTCAAAACATTAACTCATGATGATAGGTTTTCAATTTGATGAAAAAGTGAACTATTCACTTAGGATCTGTATCTATGTTTCTGACTTGAATTTTAAAAAAAAAATCCTAATATTCTGAATTTACAGCAATTCATGCTAAATTTGTTTCACCTGTGAGACAGATAATAAAGCAATAAAGATCATAAATTTTATTTATGATTTTGACTGGTATCACAACTATCATTTTCTTTTTAGTGAAGACATACTAGAAATTCTGAGGGAAAAATAAAAAGAAAACACTGTCCATTTTTCTTTTTGGTAGGTTCATGCCATTTTACAATGCTCTAGTACGTGGCTTTAGGGTGCTTTTCAGATTAGCCGTGACTTGAATAGAAAATCAGTCTTTTTCTTTGCTGAATGAATGCTATTATTTGGCTGTGGGTTATAAGTACAGTGATATTTCTAAGAATTTTATTTCTGTCTGTAACAGCTCAGGAATAGGAATATTACTTATGTTCCATTCCACAGTTCTGAAAGTATTTTGACCCCACATAGAAATTTGAAGACTTTTTCTGAATAGGGCCTTCAAGTCACATAATGATTTTTTTCTATATTATTTTATTAATATAAATACATACACTTCACCTAGTGAAAGTAGGCCTTACATAATATACAAGAGGCATCTTATTACATTGTGATAACATTAAATAGAGTCTTTTGACTATGACACTTATTTTTTTTCTACTTAAGTGGATATAAATTATATTGACAATGAGAAACAACATATTTTAAAATGACCTTATGGTGATACTTAAATAAAAAGAAAATATGTAAATATTTTCAAATCCAAGTAAAATATCTACAAAAGATAGGTTTGAATAACACCACAGTGAAATAGATTATCTTGTTTCACAGGATTTCATGTTTGATTGCTGAATTTTTTTTAATGAGCATTCATTTAGAATTAAGTCTTGGGCTGGTACTCTGTCAGAAAGGTGAGCACTGTCATCTTACTATGGCTAGAAAACATTTGTGACTCAGCATCTTTGGTTTTTTGCAGCAGTTTCAGAAAAACATCAAATTTGTGGCAGCCTTACAATTCCTGTAACAGCAGCAGCTATTTGCCATGACTTGGGACAACTTTTCCAAACCAAATTATTATTTCACAATCAGCCAGATGATGAAATTAAGAACTGAGATGTTGTTTTTTAGGTTAGCTGTTAGTTAGTTTGCTAAATATTTAGTATTCCTTTTATGAGGCCTTTAATAGCATAATTCTCCTTCAAATCTGCTTGCATCCAAGTTCATTGTTTCACAGCAATGTTGCCACAAATTCACCTGACCCTCACCTATTTCAGCCCAGCCAGTGAGAGGATGCTGAGGGAAATCTGTTTGATTTAGCAACAGTTAAAAACCTGCTCTCCATTTTGTCTCTATGGAAGTTCCAAGAACAGGCCAATACATACTATGCTCAAGAATAAAATAACTTTGCATATGGGAAATTGGATGTACCATTAAAAAATGGACAACTCCTTATGAGTATCACTGAAATGCCCAGTGTCACCAAAAGGAACAATTCCACTCATAACATTTTGTTGCAGGTCCACCCTCTAGCTTGTACTGGTGCTCCAAAAAGTGCTCCCTAAGTGGCCTCATCATGGGATCATGGGAGATGAGTGGCTGGAGAGTGGCTCAGCGGAGAGGGACCTAGGAGTATTGGTTGATAGCCGGCTGAACATGAGCCAGCAGTGTGCTCAGGCAGCACGGAAGGCCAATGGCATCTTGGCCTGTATCAAGAATAGTGTGACCAGCAGGACTAGGGATGTGATCCTCCCCCTGTACTCTGCACTGGTGAGGCCTCACCTTGAGTACTGTGTCCAGTTCTGGGCCCCTCACTTCAAGAAGGATGTTGAGGTGCTGGAGAGGGTCCAGAGGAGAGCAACGAGACTGGGGAAGGGGCTGGAGGGGAAGCCATATGAGGAAAGGCTGAGGGAACTGGGACTATTCAGCCTGAAGAAGAGGATACTCAGAAGTGACCTTATTGCTCTCTACAACTACCTGAAGGGAAGTTGTAGTCAGGTAGGGGTTGGGCTCTTCTCCATGGCAGCTAGTGACAGGACAAGAGGCCATGGCTTGAAGTTGCAGCAGGGGAGAGTTAGACTGGACATTAGGAAGCACTTCCTCACGCAGAGGGTGATTGGGCTCTGGAATGGGCTGCCCAGGGAGGTGGTGGAGTCACCATCCCTGGAGGTGTTTAAAAAAAGATTGGATGTGGCACTGAGTGGCATGGTTTAGATGTTGGGTGTATAGGGTCATAGGCTGGACTTGATGATCCTGGGGGTCTTTTCCAATCTTCGTGACTCTGTGATTCTGTGATAAGTGACAGCACAGAACACTGAGTCAGAAAAGGAGGACTAGCCCTAATCAGCAGAGCTTCTGACATCCTGCTTGAACTAAACTTTTAGTCCTATCTCTTCACTTGCTGTTCATATTCTTTTACTGCCTGAGCCTGGTGATGGGGCAGAAAGGAAGTGAGAGCCTAGGGGAAGGATTGAAAGGGCAGTCTTTGCTTCCAGCAGCCAGAGTCATTTTAGAAGGGCTTAAAATGTTTGTGAAATCAGTCTCAAACTATTACAGAGTTTCATTCTTTTCCACTAGGTACTTTGAGTGATCCTAATGCCAAGAGAGTCAGGTGCATTAATAAACCATGTTCCATGCATCTGTTCTCAAGACAGAAAGCATAGCCTGGATAAAATAAGAAGCACTATGGATGATACGATGCCTTTTCTCTGTGGGAAGGAAAAAAGACAACTTGGATGCAAGAATGCTTAAACACTGAAAGTGAAGATACTGATAAATGGAAAAATTTGAAAATTGAAAGTTTTGAACATTTGAAATTTGAAAGTTATCTTTAGGACAGTAGCAGAGGTACTTTCACAATATAAATTGTTAGGCTACTTCCCATCTCTAAACAATGAAATACACTGCATACACACTTACATACGGATAACATGTTAGTTGTAAATAGAATAAAACCTCCCCTTTAAAGAAAGCATTTACATATTTTAGATTTTAACATCCCAAATGGAATAATATAACTATCCAGACCAAATATGTTATTATTGTCAGTTAGAAATGATGCATTATTTAAAACACTACCTTACATTAATAAAAATAAAGCAGTTTAATAAAAAAATAACCCTGAAATATATTAGTGCACCAATAGCACCTATTAACTGAACCATCATTTAAAGGTGTCAATGGCTCTTACAACATCAGTTGCAATCCCTTACTAATTTAACATTACAGCTTCATTTCTTGCTCTAATCTCATTTAATTTATCTTTCTTATTTCCTTGCTTCTGGATATGCTAGGCTTGCCACCCAATGAGTTTATTTCGCTAGTCATTCACTTCTAACAGTAAAACCAAACTATTTAAGGGAATAATCTCCCCGCAAATCCAACACAGGATAAAGAGCTCTTATTTATCGAGCATTTTGTGCCTTGAATTGAAGCATTATTGCAAAGAGTGAGCAATAAACAAAAACACCTCAGGGGCCTGGGAGGAGCAATGTAACCAATTACATTTAATTAAATCAAAGGATGGGAGCCCTAGGGTTGAATGAGCTGAAGAACAAATTTGCATTAACACCTAGCAGCCAAACAAGTAGTTCTTGGTTTAGTCTGGAAGTACAATTGCTGCATCTATTCTCTGCACTGAAGGGGGGCCATTAGCTAAATTCTTAGGAATTGTTTGTCCATTGATGAGGGGCTGCCTTCTCAACATTTCACCTCTTCACACATGAAAATTGCCTACTAAAATAAACAGCTTCTTCTGAAACCCAGCAAACAAACATTAGTACATGACTCACAAGTTTGCAATTCTGTAACACCTTTGTTCAGAGTCAATAAAGAGAACAATGCCAGGGCTCACACACCTGAGAGAAGTGGAGACCCTCCAAACCCTATTTTGGGGGGAGGGGAGGGAGGAGGGATAAGAAGCGGGAAGAATTAAAGTTAATCTGACCACAATGAATTCTATAATTTGAAACATACAGGTTAATGATTACCTACAGCTCTTTAAGAACTGGATGCAAACATTGAGCCTTTGGTATAATGAGACTTCCTACTAAAGTAATTACCAGAGCGATGCACCTTGAGCCTTCCTCTCTATTGTTCAGAGATGGGAGCAAAGATCACAGAAGTCTGAGGAGTGAATGGAAATTAATAAACGTAACTATGAAAATGATAGAGAAATTAAGAGCACTGGAACACAGAAATGTCAGGAGTCCACAGCACTGCATTTTCCAAACTATGCTTCTCTGAGGGAAAGCAGGAGGGAAAGACTATAAATGGTTAATCAGTTATAAACTACACTTTCTTTAATGTTCTTTAATTAATGTTTAGCATGGTCATGCTAAAAGAGAGAGTTTACATGTAAAGAGGGTGATTTTTTTTAAGGTGTCTGTGAGGCATTTGATAGAGTAGCAATGGCCAGAGTACTTTTTTTCATGATTTAAAAGGCATATTTTCAGGGATTTATAAGTATTATAATACAAAATAACTAGAGATTTAAACTTATTGTCCCATACCTCATCCCAGACACAAAGTATACCTTAATCCACATCCTCCAAAAGCATAATTAGTTTATACATTTTAGGTTATACAACAAATGAAAAGGAATGTAATGATTTCAAAACACTTTGCCCTAAACCTCAAGCTAAACGGCTGAATTATTAAAATAATTTTTTAGGCAATCAGTGTTCATTGTGCCCTAAAACTGCAACAGCCAAGATTCTCATTTTGAAAAATACTGAACATGCGTACATAATATTTTCTTAGCTCTTGTTCCTTGAATATTAAGATGGGGAGCACAAAGAACAATAAAAGACTTTTATAGAGGCCTACATGCTCTGATCTCGGTCTTTTCAGGAAGTTAGCTGTTTCACTCTTGACCTATTAATTTTCTTGCTTTGGAAGAAATTAAACTGCAGTCTTACTCTGCAAAGTGACCGCATAAAAATATAATTTTATCCTTACCACACAAAGTTGCTGCCTTTATTTACTCATAGCTACATTTGCCTCTCATAATGACATATAAAAACATAAAAAGAGTTTAGTGCCCTTTTATACACTATTAGACCCAAAAAGCTAGAAAAGATCTTGTTTTTAACAAGATAAGAAGTTAGGTAATGTTTTCGTCTTGTTAACCAAGGTAGTATCCAGCCTAAAGTAAATCAGAAAACTCTCTTCCAGAAGAAATGTCTATTATAGATGTGCTTTCCAACCACCTACTTCAGTCTGACCAATTCAACAACTGAAGTAAGCAATTTCTCCCTCTTCTGGACATAAACAGCAGCCTTCTTTGTGTCAGATCAAAAGCTTTAGACCCAAAATAAAGCATAGCAAAGGGAGTAGATCTTCAACTGTTGGGAGTGACACAAAATAAAACAGGACTACCTCCTTTAAGCAGTAGTAAGCTGCTAGATCAGCATAGCATATGGTGGAACAATACCACAGAATCATTAATGTTGGAAGAGACCCCTAAGATCATCAAGTCCAACCATACCTATGACTAACATACCACTAAACCACATCTCTAAGTACCACATCTAAATGTTTCNTCACCAGCACTAAGTACTGGGGGCTGATCACTTCTCTGGTCCTACTGGTCACACTATTTTTGATACAGGCCAAGATGCTGTTAGCTTTCTGGGCCACCTGGGCACACTCCTGGCTCATGTCCAGTCAACAACCAGTAATTATCTAGCTTACCATTTTCATGCACATGTTTCACAGACATATTTCGCAACAGATCAGAAGTCAATTATCTCAAAGCTGAAATTATTGAGTAGAGAAGCACTAATATGTTCTGGAGTTGCATTCCTATTTTGTTTTAGAATGCACTAGGCTAACAAATTTTGAAACCATGCCGAGACAAAGTACAGACTCTAGTTTCATGTGTATAGTCCTCAGTGCCTTAATAAACATTCCTTAAAAAAAAAAACAAATAACTCTAATTCTATATGTACCTGCACCTTTATAGATAACATCACTGTTACAATGCTGTATGCATATGAAAATAACTGTGCTTGTGCTATTTTAGGATTTTTTTAAAGCTCATGGATGGCATGTTAATTTACATGAATATAACTAAGTTTGGGTAGGCAAAGTCTGAAAATCACTTGGGGTCTCCNAAAAATCCTTTATTGGTGAATTATATCAAATTTATTTATGAATGAAACCACACAATGGTAAGAACCTGTGAAACTACCAACAATTCCTAAACGTTCAAATGTTTGACACAGGCTACTGCTGCCATCCACTACTGCGGTGTTGAACTTTGTATTTATCTACATACAAAAAGCACTATTCTAGAAAGAAGTCTCCATACATACATAAAACAGTAAGAACATGTTTCTGGATCACTATAGTGCACTGTCTCTGAACATGGCTCTTACTCACCTAAGCAATTTTCTGGAGTGTGACATCAGTCAGGATTTCTTTTAGACTGAAGGTATGAAAGCAGAATAGCAAAAACCATGTGACAAGTCAGCCATTGCAGGAATAAGAAATGATGGAACAAAGGAAGAAAGTGATACATGGTCTACATGAAAAAAAATTAGAACAGGTCACAAATATGACACACCAGGCATTACAACTCACCTCCAGCATTACTTTGCCATGTAAGCCACAAAATAAGTCCTAGAAGTGGTCAAACTGATGATGCAGTAGCTCTATGAATTCACAGCACAGAGCATATAAATACCAACTACCTTTCTAAATGCTTACTTTCTCACAGTAAAGTAAAAGGATCTAAAAGGAACCACACTATGACAGAACATTCCATATGCATGGACTAGTTAACTTACTTGTTGATGAACAGTAAAAATTCACTCTGCATCCTGAATCCCTATATCTGAGTGTTTAAATCAGAAAAAAAATAATTTACAAGTTCAATTTCAAAGCAATATACAGATCTTGAGTAATGTAAATATAAATTTTCTGTCTTAACAGAAAATATATATTTATAGTAAATAGTGACAAACTAAAGCAAAGAACTTTGATTCAAAATAACTAAAAGAAATCCATTTAAAAAGAAGTTAATTAACCCTGCAGGGTACATGCAGGACTTGAAATGAGTCCAAACAATGTCCAGCTTAATGCTAAGAACTTATAAAATGAGCTATCAGGGCCTATTAGTGCATTGTAATGGCTTAGATACTTGAAAAAGTGACCCTAAAATCTCTATTCTGACCTGACTTTCAGAAATGGGGCAGAAGATTGACCTTCACACAATATAATCAGCAAAGGATCTAAAAAATGTATCTCTCTGTTATGTGAAACCACAGTTTTATTTACTCAGGCATGTTCACTTAGGAGTTAAGGTCCACTCAAGCATCATTTCAGGGTTAAAGGTTATAGCATAAAGCCATTATGTTTTCAAGCAGAGTAGCATGCTACCATTTGTCCTGCAGTAATATCACAATCAGACATTACCTTTTTAGCTTGCCCCAGAGGTGAGTTTAAGACCCTGGCATATACATTGTAAAATAGACTGGTACTTTTATAAGCCATTCAAACTGCATTTGCTAAACTTTAGATTAGTGTATATTTTGTCTATGCTATTATCCATAAACACACATAGAGTTTTGAAAAGGTTTATGATCTGTGATCCAGTAAAAGGTCTGTTTATATAATAATTAAGTTGATTCTATATCCAATACAAAATCAATGCACAGAAAAAAAAAATCAATACTTTGGCTTTCAGGTTCAGTTTCATAATGGGGTCAATGTTTTTGTCTCAGAAAATGGAATAAATTTAATTTAAAAGTAGCTACAAGGACAATAACGATTTCTAAAGTTCTCATTCAACACTTGTTTTAAAAACCTAGTTATTTTTTACCAGTTCCTAGTATTTACTACATACCTACTCCAAATCAAGAACACTTCTTGATCAAGCATGTAATACATTAAGACTCTGTGTTACAATAAAGTCTAAGCTGGATCACGAGAGAAGCAGTAATTATAAAGCTAGTCACAACAACAAACTATAATTTTGTTAAACTGACAACATTTACACGATATAATAAATCAGAAAATGCTTACAGTGCCAGCAACATGTATTGACTGTGCTAACAAGGTGGGGTTTAAAATATTTGCATTTCATGCCACTTAGAGAGATGGCATAGGTTGTACATACATTTATTTTCTCAAATACAATACACAACATATGCATGCTTTGAGGTTAGATAGGTCTTGTGGAAAACAGATAAGCAACACTACATTTTGCTACTCTTTAGAATTTGATTCTTCCATGACAAGTCAAAAGTTAGAAAAGCAACAATATTTTAAACTATAAGTTTTCTGTAAGTTTGTAACAAAAGGTACAAAAACTAGATGCTTCCTAAACCAACAGAATCTTGATTCTGAAATCTACCATCAACAGCTATATTACTATATATAATTTGATCACTATACACTAGTACTTTCTTATCAAAATACAAATACATACATACATATTTTAAAATATAATAGCATTATGAATCATAGGATGATTCAAAGTGTAAGGGCTAGAATATGCAGAGTACATTCAAAAAGCACATAACTGTTTCTGGGCACAAAGTCTGCAAAAACATGCCAGTTATCTCAGCAAGTGCTTATTCACAACATGAAGCATCCTTGTTTTTATGATCTGAAGTCTGTGCATAAAATTATTAACAGAACAAATTTGTATACAAAAGTATAAGCATTTCCATTAAAGTAAAGGCAAGGTTAGCCAATAAAATACTTGATGTAGGCAATGACAAAATTACTTAGAAAATGCCACTACACCCTTAGCACATCTGTCTTGCCTGTATGCCTTAGGAAGCAACATGGAAATAAACACTGACACATACTACACTTCACAGAGGACCACTGCTTCTTTTTAGTTCACAGAACTAAAGATCAGTGTTCAATTAATGATAAAATAATCAATATTTACACTGCAGTTAAATAGAGCCCTGTTTCTTTCTTTCTGAATTCACTTTTTAATAGAGCAGGCTTCTCTCGCCTTTGGCTTCAAAGCTGTATGCAGGCTACCAGAACTCATTACCTTGCTTTTCAGTGTCTCAGTCACTTTGAAACACACCCAACCAGGCACTCCTAACAAACCAGTTCCTCCACCTCACAGTCCTTGCAGACTACGTTTATTACAGCGATGGTAGTGTCCCTGGGGATAGACAGAAGTCAGAGAGTTTCTCTAGATGCAGCCCTGAGGCACAGAAAGAGGAAAAACATCCACTAACTCCTGAGAGTCCAAAGCACCTAGAACTTCATTTTCTTGAGTATTTAACAGAGAATTCTCTTAGAGGAAGAGAGTCAGCTCTCCAAGCAACATGCAATCACACAAACCATGAAATGCCCATCTACACAGGCAATCCTAAAATAATAGTGCATTTTGTAGAGCAGGACTCAAAGCATACTTCCGTAGGTATTTTCTGAGGTAAAAAGTATCAGAAGCTCCATCATCTGGAATATCAGCTCCTCCATAGGTTGTTAGCAGGACTAAAACTTTCAGACCAACTCAACTTCTTTGTGATTATGCAAATAAAATATTGTAGCAGTATACAAGGAGCAGCAGCTAAAAAGAATGAAAGATGTATTTCACCTGAACAGTTACAGGAAGTTATTACACACAGAGAGATCCCTAGAAACATACTTCTGTTGCTGGCTGTGTGGGAAACATTTTCTGGTGCGTGCATGGTTTCTTTCCAGTCCTCTTGAAGCTGAGCTAGCATGGCCTCCTTTATGCTTTTGACTTCTTCTCTCAGTCTAGTTACTCTTAGGACAAGTTGATCACATTCACTGTGATTTCATTCCAGACTCTTCACTGGCCAATCTGGTTTCTCTCTTGGAAAAAAACCATCATCGAATACGTCTCTATTTCCAATTCTTCTTCCTGCCCAGTCACTACTGTTTTACTCAATTTTCTCTCCAACATGCTCCTTGTTTTATGACACTTTCTGACTAGTCTTACTGTTTGTCCCACTCCCTCCTCTGATTACGTGCTCTTACAATCAGAAAGCAATATGGATTCTTCCCCATATTTAGGTTAAGAAATCTTGCTGTAGAAAAAAGAATGATTTAAAGAGCAAACAACTGTAACAGAATCTGTCACCATCCTTCAATTTGTTAAAAATATATTTATGGCATTTACAAAAAATACAAAAATTAGGATAAATATATCTGCAAGTTATGAACTGTATCTACAAAATAAGAAATATATAAATATGAAAGTAGCAAACTATATTAGGCATTAAATGTGTTACTTAAAATACGCTTTTTTGGATTATCACCGTATCACAGTTTGTCAGGGGTTGGAAGGGACCTAGAAAGATCATCTAGTCCAACCCCCCTGCCAGAGCAGGATCACCTAGACAAGGTCACACAAGAATGTGTCCAGGCAGCTCTTGAATGTCTCCAGACAAGGAGACTCCACAGCCTCCTGGGCAGCCTGGGCCAGTGCTCTGCCACCCTTACTGGAAAGAAGTTCCTCCTCGTGTTAATACTAAACCTCCTGTGATCCAACTTGCTCCCATTCCCTCTTGTCCTAACATTGGATGACATTGAGAAGAGCCTGGCTC
>VWZO01016423.1:84672-206375 GCA_013396975.1 Bucco capensis
GTGGAATGAGAGAAGTCTCAGAAGACAATGAGTGGCAGTTTCTTCAGGTGAGAATACTGATGAGGCACATAGAGGCAGGAAGCACATTCAAGTCGGTCTGCTTTTCACCACAGAAAACAAGATGTCTCCTCTAAAAAAAGGGGGCAGAAATTTCACAGCAGCACCTGAAATATGCAGTCTGCTCCCTTGTTGATTCTAGGTAATGTTACATGAAATACAGGAGCACTCCTGCTGACATAAAGGATGCCAACCCATGCTTTCCCCCAGGCAGCTTGATGGCATCTATCCTTCCAGGCATAATAAATTAGCTGCCACAATCTCTCCATAATGGAGCTCAGATACCTCTGAGCTCTCTGAACACATCCTCATATACTACTACCAGGAAAGAAGACATCCCTCTCGTTCTAGTTATTTGAGAGGAAGGAAGGAAGGTTCTTTGTTTTAAAGTAGATTTTAAATTTGAAGTAAATAGAAAGAAGTTAAATAATTACCAGTTTTAAATAAGCGTAAGTCAAAAATTAATCTAAGCTGAAAGAAAGAAGGGAAAACTAAAAGGAGAAAATTCATTTATTTCTATTTCTTTTCCTTGATATGTTAAAAAAAAAAAACAAACCACAAAAACCCCCAAAACTAAAATCAAACCCCAAACCATCTGAACTTGAAATTTAAGAAAAATCCTTCTCTTGTTGTTTTCATGACAAGGGGCAAAAATACTCTCCAATTTTGCTATCTCATTTACTTGGTAAAGGCACACACACACAGATTAAAAAAAAAATAAAAAAATTAAAACTTACTGTAGAAACTGGAATTTCAAAACTCAAAACTAGCAGAAAGCAGTTCTAAAGATGGTGAGTAGGTGTTTTGTAACAGTGGCTGTATCTAGACACTATGTTTTCAAGGAAACTATGCAACATATTCCAGCAATAAAATATATTAAATAATAATTTAAAAAAAAACAACAAACCAAGAAAACAAGTGAATATGTAATTCTACTTTTTCAGGGTTTCACATGTATAAACAGAGGCAATAGAATTTAAAGTTACCCTATTTACATCCACCCCAAACTGAAAGCTTAAGTCTTTGCAGGACTGACTTGCCTATGGGACCAACAACTTTAAAGTATGTCCCCGGGTAGCCCTGTAACCGTAGCACCCTCTGCTGCTTTTTTAGTTCCAAAACATGTAATTGTACACTCGATCAAAGAGAACACAAAATTAATGTATTGAACACGTTGTTTCTTGAAAAATGGTTATATTAATAACTAATGCTAGGTGCAGTTTACAGGAAAATGTTTTGCTATTACATATACTGTATTTGCAATTCAATACTACTTCAGCACTCAAATATCTTGTTTCTGTGTTAACATCAGGGAGATACTAGATGAAAATCCCCAAACATGCTCTATTTCACTGCTTTTAATTCTCCTTTAAAGATACTGTAGCTTGCTTAGACTAGTGACAATTAGTAAAGAGGTTTAAAATTTGGCCCTTGATAATTTCACTTAATTTAAATGTATATCTAATTTGAAATGGTTATTGCAGGGATATTATTTTACAAGCGTTTCAGTCCTAACTTCTTTCTCCCACTAGGATAGGCAGGGGAAGGTGATACTCTCTAGAATTCATTCTTGCAGAATTTTCCTTGCTTTTTGAACTGTCTGTTGCAGAAGAGATTTTTCTTCTGCAAGGATGAGCATGGCATGTAGCTCCTGGAGCCAGCTGATGTTACCCCACAATGCTACCACCGAACCTTCTGCCTGGGATCCATCAGTTCTTTTAAAGGACTATCTTAGGACTGGAGGTGGCCCAGTCCTAAGATAGGATGTACCATCTTTTTAACAGATGGCATACTGTTGTTTAAAACAAACAGACTGATCCTTTCCTTCATTCCAGTCCTCTTTTCCTTGCCTTCAGTTCATGCACAGAATTAAAGCTGAATGAAGTGCATTTAGCATTGCATCCTCTCTGTGTGACCTGTCTAGGTGATCCTGCTCTGGCAGGGGGTTGTACTAGATGATCTCTCTAGGTCCCTTCCAACCCCTAGCATTCTATGATTCTATGATTCTGTGTGGTGAATTCATTTAAGAGTTTTCATGTGGAAATTGCTTCCTCAAAGGATGAACAAGAGATGAAAAATTTTCACATTTTTCTGGGAAAGTGAAAACCAAGTGTTATTTGTAGTGTGAGTTTTAATTCACAGTAGCAATCCTACAATGAAAATGCAACTTCAGAAATACTTCTGCAAAGACAGAATGTAAGTCTAGGTATCAAGTTTTAACAAGACAGCACGCAGAGGCAATTTCCAGACTTAACACTTGGGACCTTGCAATACACTACTTAGAGCTAATGCAGTTAACTTCACGTTTGTTCTGAAGTCTTACTGGTAGATAGCAGCACATCTGGAGGCTGTCACAAGTATTTCTCAAAAAATGCTTATTTTATATAATGCTGCCAGCTAGTGGCACATCTTGTACTGAGTTGATATCTACTGGGAGTACAGAGAAAGTGGCATTAACTAGAGTCTGCTCTACCACTCTTCTTTTGATGGTGTGTGGTGATGTGGCTGGTAAAGACCAAAAAATGAAACAAAAATATCACAGAAATGCTCCCTGAAAGAGCTTGTTTTAACACAAGGTACTTAGGAACACTTCTAGAAGAACAAAAAAAATCCCCCAAATCCACACAAATAATGTAATTTGAAACAAATTATTCTGTTTTAGAAGGATGTAATGTACAACATTTCCATTTTTACAAAATCTGATTGGTTTAATACACAATTTCATAATCTAATAATATCTAGCAAAACATTAATCTTCACAGTATCATAGTATGTCAGGGGTTGGAAGGGACCTAGAAAGATCATCTAGTCCAACCCCCCTGCCAGAGCAGGATCACCTAGACCAGCTCACACAGCAATGTGTCCAGGCAGCTCTTGAATGTCTCCAGAGAAGGAGACTCCACAGCCTCCTGGGCAGCCTGTTCCAATGCTCTGTCAATACTCAGAATGGCAGCAAAAACAAACATACAGAACACTAAAATATTTAACTGTTGTCTGATAATTCAGTCCAAATATTTAACTGAAGTTTAGTGCCCAGGTTTTTTGTTTGGTTGGGATTTTTTGTTGTTGGTTTTTAGAGTAGACTATAATTTGATAATCTGAAGTTTTTAAAGAACACCACAACAATTGCAAACAAATAGTCAACCTAAATTTAGATATACTACAACTGTAGTTACCCTTGGGGATAAAAGGAAGTGAGAGCCAAGAAATACACAGAAAAAGGCCAAAGAAAGAGCCAATTCAAATCAAGGAATAATGGGAACACACACAAATTCAGTCAGGTATGATCCAAATAGAGCAGCTCAATAAACACATGGTTAGGGGAACTTTATTATGACGGTGTGACAGGCACATAGTTACTCTGGCTTGGACACTGAGGACATTTACTCCATATAGGTAGTAGCAAGAAAGTATGGTTATTACATTCCAAAACAGTACTGCAGACTGCCAGAAGGTAACTATTTTACAGTTACCCTAACAGAGTGTAATCTCAAGTGCTCAGTAAAATGGGTATAAATGAGTAATATGTAAATCAACAAAGACAGATACTTAACAGACACAGACATTTAAAAATGGGGAAGCACTGAATCTGGAAATGACTTAGTAAACACTGCATATAATAGCACAGCAGGAACCCTCAAACCAATACTGAATCAAAAACAACAAATGTGAGTCTTTGTATATACAGAGAAACAATAAGAAGAACTACAAATGTCATATTACTTCTGTGTTAGCACTGGTGTTGTGCCTATTAGAGGGTAAGTCTTGTTCCAGCATCTGCAATCAGTAAGAAAGTAGCTGAAACATTGGAAAAAAGTTAACAGAAGAGCCAACAGCACATCTAACAATAGGAAAGCATATGACAACTTGAGCAGAATAATTTGTTTGTGTTAAGAAGGAAATTTGCATAGATTGATCACAATCGAAGTACTCACACAAAAAAATCTTTCTCTTTGGCAACAGTTAGAGAATATATCCTGGAGGTGGTTGAGGCCCCATCCCTGGAGGTATTCAAGGTGAGGCTTGACAGAGCTCTGGGCAACCTGATCTAGTTGGGGATGTCCCTGCCCACTGCAGGGAGGTTGGATTAGATGACCTCCAGAGGTTCCTTCCAACCCAAACCATTCTATTATTCTATGATTCTATAGTATTTTATGGCAGGACCACACAACTATCCTCGCTGTTCAGAACTGAATAGAAGCTAGCAGATTTTAAAAAGGAGAGCATGTAGTTTATAAATATTTATTGCTTTTGAAAGCAAAAGTTTATTGAATAATAAAAAGCAAATGTTTATTGAAACATAGCTGTGGAATACTGAGACTGGTGTTTTGAGATGAAACATACATATCAGAATGGTTTCTGTATCGTTGCTTTGATAAGAAGAAAAGATACATGCACATTTCTTGGATATCTGGCAAACTTACAAAGATCTCCCCAAATTTATTCTATCAGTTTGTTTGTTTGAAACAAACAAACCAGTCTGAAAAATAAGGCAGAATATTCACACAAGAGTTATACTCTAAATGTTAATTATATAATAGTAATTACTCATTGCATAAAAATTTGCATATTTTTGCTCAACTTCTTTTCTAACACCATTTTATAATTCAAGTCCATTAATAGCATATATATTGATTAATAAGTATACTGAAGCAGAGCCTACTGGGTCAGACACTGAAGATCTGCTAAAGGCTCATCCTTTTGCAGGTTAATGTGGACAGTAACCGATGCTTAGACAAGAGTGAAAGATCATGACAAACATATCATCCTACTGCCTCATTAAGTCTCCTAACATCCAGTACTTCCTAAGCCATAAGTGATGTCCTCATATTTAATAGTTGCAGTGAATTTTTGCACAATTTTTCCCCTTTGTTTTTTGAATTCATATCATGTTCTAGGATCCAAAACATTCTGTGGGGAGGAATTGCACAACCTGACTGTGCTTTCTTTTGTTTTTCTCTGGTTTGAGTTCACATTCTCCAAGCTAGAAGTATTGTTTGCCTCTCATGTTCTTCCACTGCTCCTCAGATAACAACTGCTGGCTACTGGCCAACACAAATCAATGGGCTAAACTAATTTTTCGTACAACCCAGTTCAGCTGCTCTAATGTTCCTGCTGCAGTTACAGAACCAAAATAACCTGTACTGGGATGACTTAAGGGTGCATGCACACAAACAACGATGCTACATAGAAGTGTAACACATAAAATGCTGTAGTGTATGTAGATCTGTATCTCTGACCACAGCAACGGTGTTTCTCAGCAAGATGAAATGGTTACTCAGGGCTCATATAGTAACGGTTTATATTGATACAACTAGACTTCTATGAACACAGTACTGTATTTCAATAAAAAATTACTTACAGACATTCCCTGTGTTGTCAAAACTCGTAAGAACATCTTTAACATTTAAGAGTCCATTGTGAAATCTGGAAGAAAAACACAGATAGTGACTTTACCAATCCATAAACAATTAACAAAAACATTTACAAAAGCATCAATTTTTGTTTAGTTGTTGAAGTCACATACAGGAAAGGAAGAATTTTAGTAAAGTGATTTCTCTGAAGAGGAAGAACAAAGGACTGTTTTTGAACAGCAGCTGTACACACATTCCTATTTTCTCCCATAAAATCAAGAACACTTCATTTAATTAATGTGAACAATGAAACTGATGTGTTCAGTGAACTACATTTTCTTTGGGTTTACATTTGCATAACTCAAGTGAAATAAACATTCAAAACTGAGGATAATAAATTAACTGAATTTCACATACCAGTTGCAAATTTTAGAACACAGTGAGCAAAACACTGACAGCAGCAGAGAGAATATGCACCAAAGTTGAATAAAATTTTGCCTAAGAAGCTTCCTCTAAACATCACAGATGATAGGCTAGCTGAACTCACACACACACAAAAAACTTATTTTTTTTTTAACTATTCCAAGCTAATCTAGGCCAAGAATGAACAAAATAAAAACTCCTATGCTTTATAACAATCAGGTCACATAGCTGTTTCACAAATGCATCAAAAAAATCTAGAAAGATTTCAGCAAGGCAGTAAAATACAAAAATTAGTTTTCATTCTCACCTTTTCATTCCTGAGGTAAGAATCTTATAAGGATGAAGAAAACCAAACCAAACACAACCCCCCTTTTTGCAAACATGAAATTGTATATTTATAGTGCAAAAAACCCGCTTATGCTTCTGATAAGCATAAGCATTAAGTAAACATTTACATGTTAAATTTTGAAAAGCACCAAATAGCAACTAGACAAATTCCTTAAGAAAATGAACACCAAATGGAACACAAGTTAACAAACAGACATGAGCTCATAAACAGGGGCAACAAAATATATGAAATATATTATAGAAGATTCTACTGGACATTAGATCTCTTCTCCCAGCTACATTAAAAAAAAAAAATAATCAACCCATGACCAAAAAAACTCACCACATTCCTTAGCTGCAGGAGAAGCCTACAAGAATTCTCATGGATCGTGTGGACAAGTTTGGTAAGTTGGCAAGTTTGTTTTCAATCAGGCTGGACAACCAATGCAATAGAGTTAATTCAAAGGAAGCAACAAGAAAGCAGACAGGATCAGTAGTTCTGCCAACCATGGAGCTGCCCTTTAAACTATCCCCTGCTGACTCCTACCAACTCCTTAACTGTGCATATGTCTGACACAGTTAGGGTCTCTCAGACAGCTATGAGTGTCTCATCTTCTAAATGAGAGGTCGGGAGTAAAGGGGAGAGTGAGATCCTGAGACAGTATATCCTGGGATAGCATGCTTTGTTTTGGTTTAGTTTTTTTCCTCTGCTCAATTTCTTTATGTACATAGTCCACACACAAAGGAAATCTATCAAAGCAAACAAGGGTGAGTATTAACAATTTAGTGATACAGAACCTGTAGTTCAACAGAATGCTATGAAGAAAAACAGAAGTGGAGTGTTCTGGTCTAGAGAAGATACAAAGTATATATCCCAAGATTCCTGAGTGTTGATCTGCTTGAGGGTAGGGAGGCACAGCAGAGGGGCATGGATAGGCTGGATCAGTGAGCTGAGGCCAAATGGTTTAAGTTTCAACAAGGCCAAGTGCTGGGTATTACGCTTCAGTCACGAGAATCCCATGCAATCCTACTGGCTTGGGGGTTTGGGCAAATGGCTGGATTACTGCCTGGCAGAAATGGACCTGGGGATTCTGGACAACAAAACACGAGCCAGCAGTGTGCCCAGGGGGCCAAGAAGGCCAACAGCATCATGGCTTGCATCAAAATGGTGTGATCAGTAGGACCAAAGAGGTCATTGTCCCCTAGTACCTCAAATAGAGTGTTCAGTTTGGGGCCCCATGCTACAAGAAAAACATAGAGACACTGGAGTGTGTCCAGAGAAGGGCAACGAGGCTGGTAAAAGGGCTGCAGAATAAGTCTTATGAGGAGCACCTAAGGGAACTGAGTAGGGTGAGTAGGGTGTCCTGCTTCAGCCCTCCTCTCCTCTTCTGCACCACTGCCATGCTATTGCAGGGACCTGGTTTTTAAGATTGCCCTGAAATTTTGGTGTTCTTCATCTAAAAGCTTGTGGCATCCAAGTACAAACACAACACAACCCAATGTTTGCTCTCTTAGCCAGCAAAGGCATTTTGCACAGACACTCTTTTCTGGCTGCCTGCAACATTCAAAGTCTCTAACTCCCTGTCTCAGCAATCTCTTTCTTTCTTTCACAAACGGATCACAGAAAGCACATAAGTGAGTCATAATTTAATAATAAGGAAGAATCCAGCTTTGCTGTGAGGGATTCCCCCTTCTCCTTAGTCTTCCAGATGCCCACTCCACAGTCACTGTGAAACAGGACACGGTTTAAATTTAACAGCTGCTTCCTTTATTCTGATGAGCTTATGATAAGCTTCACTGAACAGAAGCAGGGAACATGCTCAGTCTCCTAGAATGAGAGGAGAAGCCATTATCACAACAGTAATCTAAATAGCAAAGCTGCACTCATTTACTCCAAAAATCACATTTCAGGTCTTAACTGTATCACTATTATGGGCTCTTTTAAGACTACTCCACATTAGTAACAGTGAATCTTCCAAAGTCAATTAGCATGATAGGAAAATAGCTCTTCCTGCTGATGAAGCACCTACATCAGGCTAAAGAAGAGCCATTTAAATTCCACTGCTAACCACCTAAAAGTTAGGGAACCCAAACAGTCAGGAACTGAGCATAACTTCTATCGCAGACAAGTTTTAGAACTCATGAAAGCAATGTGCCAACAGCTGATCTACTCGTGAAAGTGAGAGCTCAAGAAGACACATTTTCAAACAGCAATAGCCACATTTCTCCCTTTGAAGAGTAGAATTTGTAGAGCCTGACAAACTCTGCACCAGCTATTCCCCAACCGTTTTCCATCACAAACCTGACTCGCAGATTAGAAGTCGCATGCACCTGTAAATACAGATACTCTCTAACCCAAAATTCTGTCATAAATACCATGCTACTCAGTCCTGCACCTAAAATCCACCACTCTGCAAGTCAGGTTTGTGATGGAAAACAGTGAGAGCTCTCACTAGCAGTTCTGTAATAGCTGCTGCTTCACTGTCCCATCCCATTAGCTGCTCCTCCATTACCTAGTCCAGAGAAAACTGTCACTATATGTTACACCTTGTTTCTAAGAATGCCTGTCATAATCACAGCTTTCCACAGTATGTCTTACAAACTGCCCATAAAAAATTTGTGTCATGTGCACTGAATTATGAAAGTCACAGAAAGGAACACTGTGGTTAAATCCCAACCCTAACATTCCCACAAATTTCCACAGGCATTTCAAAATACAGAAGAACTATTTAGAGCTTTGGAATATGTCAAGAATGTCATACAGCTCAAAGAACTTCAAAGCTGTGATTGCTGAGATAACAAAGTACTTCCAACATGAATAGGTATAGCACCACAGAGAAAGTGAATTTCAGGCCAGCATGATTAATTTGATATACAGTGTTCTTAGAATAGGTCTTTAAGGTAAAATATGCAAACATTTCTATTGCTGAGGCAGTGAGTTACAGAAGACAAATCTATGAATGGTAAACTACTTTAACTCACGTTTTTCCTGATATGAAGCAAAGCAAAATTTCTTACTCTGGACTATGAATAAATCAATGCTAGATGTATAAAGTCAGAGAAAAAGAGAGAGATCTATCTTTAAAACATATTCATGTTCCTTCCTCTCCAATTCAGGCAACAAGAGTGGCAGAATTTTACACGTATTTATGGAGTTATAGACAGTAGGAAAAAAAAGAATCCTTCAGCAGCTCCCTATTAATGTATGCTTTTCCTCAGATATAATGAAACAAAATTATGTTCCTTCTTTTAAATTTTTCTTCAACTGAATGAGGAAAAACAACACAAATAACTAAACACATATAGTAAACTTAAAAAAAAAACTACAAAAACTAAGATAGATTACATTTCCATATAATACTCAAAAGTAAAAAAAACAAACAACACATAACACATCACCATACATTATTAACCTGGATAAAAAATAGAACTACAATATTTATCAGAAGTGAAAGACAGAATAAGGGTAAGAAAGTTACTGCTAAGGATGCTTTATAAAAAGGTTTGCTGAGCACCACCATCAGCTCTCACTGCAGCCCAGTAGGAGTCTTAGAGTTATCTGCAAACTCTGTTCTGGGCCAGAGTATAGCAAAACAAGGTAACACCTCTCTTACTCCAGTTCAAGGTCTCGGCTTAATATAGTAAGAAAACAAAACAATAGCTTCTTTGACTACAAGTTCTTTTTACAAATACACATTTTGGGCAATACAAACAAACAGTCTTAGCTTCATCAGTGCATGAAATTAACATGCTACCAAATGACTTTTTCCTTTATTTCCCTCTTCTGCCGCCAAGTCTTTATCCTGCTAAACCCACATGTTGTCTCTCAGCACCAAATAAATGGAAGGAAGCAAATTTATCTGATCTGCACAAATTGTCCATAAGGAGTAGACAATATTCCTTGAAATCTGCTGCCCTTCATGCTTTTACATCTATCCTTAAAATAAAAAGTCATTAAAACTTCAAAGTGCTATTAGCAGAAACATCCTGTAGGAATCTTCTAACATACTACTTGCCACAGACAAACAACATGGATCTCATTTCTAAACCAAAGGTCCAGAATAATTTAATAATTTCTTTCATGTTTTTATCTGAAGGTTGATTCATATTCAGAATAAAGGCATGACACCTTGAAAAGAACACTTAACACTCTTTACAAAGATGTAACCCTACCTATAAGTTGCTAACATAGTTCTTTTCAGTTCTGCATTTTAGTATTTGAAACACCACACGACTGATCAATGGAAAACATTTTACCACAGAAATAACTTATTTCTTCTCTAATTGCTTAAAATGAGCCTACAATTTTAAAGTAAATCCATTTCTTGAAATAGAAAATTTGAAGATATTGATTGCTCCTTTTTTAACTCTAATAAAAGAATAATTTTCCTGTCTAAAAGACAGACACCATCACCACAGTGAGACACTGCATCTTTATGATCTATAATCACTTAATTGCTAGAACTATTCATACAGAATTTAAATTTAAGACATTCCTGGCTAGGAACAGAAGTATTTAAAATGCTATATTAAATAAACATTTCTGAAATTCTCTACTTACTCGATATCTTCCTATCACCAAGAAAACAAGTATTTAGCACATGCTTAATTTTAACAGCAAAGTGAAATACCTTCAAAGTTAAAAAGAAGTCGAACAAAGCTAACAAATAGATATGAAAATTTTACAAATATAAACTTATTTTTAATGAAGAAAAGACCCAGAAGGCCAGATAATTACTAGAATGAAAGATATCTTTTTCCCCTTAAAGCCTACAAGAAATTTCACTTAAAATGAGGTTTGTATTTTTCACCTGCAGACTAGATTATCTAGTTTAGTGTATCCAAATCTGAACATGAAAACTGCAGCAAGACTCCAGCTTGGACTGAATATGTCTACATTCTCCACGTTACACTGCCATAAACATTCAGCTGAGTGCCCAGGCTGACTTCCTGTCGATTCAGGGATTTATTTTTTAACTAACATGCATTGTGAACAAGACTAGAGAGCAATGTCTTCCACGGAGCCATCAACTTCATATTATCAAGACAAGGATACAGTCTCCAGTAGCATCAAATATGGCACAAATCCAAATGAGACTAATTAAATTAGGTTCTGGGTTATAACACAAGGAATTTCATCTCAGCACACCTTTCACTGCAAACAGAAGTCACACTCATCAGACACTGTTTTTCATACCCCAGAGCTACTGTGAAGCACCTTAGTACCTACACAAACTTCAATAGAACATCTTCCACCCTATATTGTGAATTTACATTTCATCAAGCACACTGGAGTTCACTGTTTAATCAGCAGAGTTACGGAGAGATTTTTTTTTAAATGAGTCAATGGCATATAAATTCAGGTTAAGTTTTTAAAGCAAAAATTGCCTTATATTGCTGGTTTTGCCTTCCTGCTTTGGAAGACTTATTAAGAATTATTCTAAAATAAACTAGTGATAGAAAGACATAGCATAAGCTCTTCTTTCCCAAATGAGAATCCAACCTGAATTTAGTAAGAAAAAAATCCAGCTTATTAAAACAAACTGCACTGAGAAGTTCAAAAAAGCATGCACATGCCTTGTAGTTCCTACTGAAACTTCTATTTGCCTAACAAACTGGTCTCCAAGTCCCTCTAGAGAAACAATTCCAGCTAGGTCATAGCATATCTGAATATACAATTTGATCAGTTTTGATAGTCCTTGAACTGATACAGCTTGACCTTTAGACTCTTTGCCAAAAGCCACTAACAACCTTATGAACTTTCTTAAGTATTTAGTCTTGTCAAGATATTAGCTGACAACCCTTTTAACATCCAAACGATACACAACGAGTTTTCCCCAAAAGATGTTAATGCATAAGGAAAACATGTAGATAAAAATTCAAAAGCACTTTTGTCAAGATTTTAGAGGGGTCATAGAAACATTTTTTTCCTGACAAAAAGATATGTAAAAGGGTCTCCTACTCCAGAACACTAATCTGGGTTTACTTGACTGATGTTCTTGTTATGGTTAATAATATGCTAATAATATGATCTTGTTATCTTGTTATAATTGTTTCTATTGATGAAAATTCTCATAATTAGTATTTTGCCAATGGGAAGAGAAAAATGAAGGGAAGACTGTCAGACATACAGAGGATCCTCAGGCTTCCAAGACATGATCCATTCTAAAAGATCCAGGATTACTTACTAAGATTTCTTACCTTCCAGATATGCAAGTGTCTGCAAGAAGAATTGTTGCTCTCTTATGTCTACCCTTAATGTTTCTGCAAACCCAGAAACTTTATCTAATATAGACTTACAATGAAGTGTATTTTGTTGCAGATATTTACACTATTTTGCTGGCAAAACACACACTGAGTATTTTCATCTTACTTTGTTCGCAATCCTGCAATATTCTGAAAAAGTAAGCACAAGCTATCTATTGCCACTGCTTCCAGACAGAGAGAAAAGATTTCAAAATAGACGTGTGAGTACTGATCATTATTCCTAAAATGATCAGTGAAAACCATTTTTAAAGATCACTGTTTTCTACAAAGGAAAACATAGGGAAAAAATAAAAATCCCCATCAGGAGACAATCTCCCTATTCTTTTCAATATACGGTTTTTGAAATCCAATATGAGCCTACTCCAGCACAGAAAATGTATATTACCAATGGCTAAGCTCAGAGGAACATAGAAAGTAAAACTAAGTCACAAGATACTTGGAATACTATATAATGGTCACAAGTAATTGGTGAACAGAGTTAAATCTAGTTGGAATCACAGAATCATAATTGTTGGAAAAGACCTCTAAGATCACTAAGTCCAACCGTCAACCTAACACCATCACGCCACTAAACCATGTCACGAAGTGCCACATCTACATGCTTTTTAACACCTCCAGGGATGGTGACTCCACCACTTCCCTGGGCAGCCTGTTCCAATGCCTAACAAACCTTTCAATGAAGAAATTTTTCCTAATATCCAATCTAAACCTCCCCCGGTACAACTTAAGGACATTTCCTCTTGTTCTCTCACTGGTAACCCAGTAGAAGAGACCTACCCCCACCTCTCTACAGCCTCCTTTCAGGTAATTGTAGAGAAAGATAAAGGTCTCCCCTGAGCTCCCTCTTCCTTGGACTAAACAACCCCAGTTCCTTCAGCCACTCCTCATAAGACTTATTCTGGAGACCACTCACCAGCCTCATTACCCTTCTCTGGACACACTCCAGTGCCTCTATGTCTTTCTTGTAGTGTGGGGCAAAACTGAATACAGTATTTGAGGTGCAGCCTCACCAGTGCTGAGTACTAGGGAACAATGACCTCTTTGGCCCTACTGATCACACCATTTTGATGCAAGCCATGATGCTGTTGGCCTTCTTGGCCACCTGGACACACTGCTGGCTCACATTCAGTCAGCTGTCAACCAGCAGCCCTAGGTCCATTTCTGCTGGGCAGCTTGCCAGGCACTTGTCCCCAAGTCAGTAGCGTTGCATGTTAGTGGCCAGTCAAAAGTGGTGTTCCTTAGGTCCCAGTATTGGGGCCTGTTCTCTTCAATATCTTTATCAATGATGTGAACAAGGGGATCAAGTGTACCCTTAGTAAGTTTGCAGATGACACCTTTGGGTGCAAGCGCTGATCTGCTCAAGGATATGAAGGCGTTACAAAGGGCTCTGGACAGGCTGGATTGATGGGCCACGGCCAGTGGTATGAGGTTCAACAAGGCCAAGTGCCAGGCCCTGCACTTAGGTCACAACAATCACATGCAATGCTACAGGCTTGGGGAAGGGTGTCTGGAAAGCTGCCTACTGGAAAAAGACCTGAGGGTGCTGGTCAACAGCCACTTGAACATGAGCCAGCAGTGTGCCCAGGTGGCCAAGAAGGCCAACAGCATCATGGCTTGTACCAGAAATAGTATGACCAGCAGGACCAGGGAAGTCTGCTGCTTGTAACTATCCAACCTCAGGGCAGATCTCTGGGTAGTATTCTTGGGGGGGGGAAGGAAAGTGTGTGACCCTACACAAGACCTGGGACACATTCAGGAGACACAGCAACAAGAGCATGTTGGCTTGGACATCCCAAGGATATTCAAGATTCTCAAAAGCTGAGAAGGTATCATCCCCTGTCTCAGCTGTAGATTGGGTGAGATTACTAATAAATTACCATGTCACATACAATACCAGCTTAACCTCATGGCCAGTGCTATAATCGTATCAACAATCGACAATATCTAACGCAGCAATACAACAGACCTGGCCCATTTCCCTGAGATGATAAAATTACCCCAGGGAATACACAGCGCACTTAAGGATTTACATAACACAACCATGAGAACAAATAGACCAACACTATAAACATGGACTATTTAACTAATGTAAAACATGTATATTACAAAATTGTTCTAACTTCCTTTGGTCAGATTTTTTTTGTTATCTCAATCCTTCTTGCCCCACTTTTGGCACCAAACAAGGACTGCCATAGTTTAGGTCTCCCCAGCTGGAAACCATGAAAGCCACTTGTACAATGATCCCCCTAATCCCTGATCCCCTCTGTGGGAGGGAAAGGAGAATTGGGAGCAAAAATACCAAACCCTGTGGGTTGAGGTAAGAAAGTTTAATAGAACAATACAGAGAAACAACAGGAGTAACAAGAAAACTAATGAAGTAATGTATAAACAAGTGACACAAAATGTAACCCATCACCCAATGCACATGCCAAGGAAATTGCCCAAAAACTGTCAGCAACCTGTGCCAGCAAAACCACTGAAAAACCACTGGCACCACCATCGACTGCCCAAACCAGCCTGCAGCCAGCTCCAGCCGCAGCCAGGCATGGCATTAGTATGTTATCAAATACCCCACTGGTTGATGCCATTGTCTGGCCTGGGTGTGGCCCCTCCCCATTTCTTGTGCAAACTTAACCCTATCTGAACTGAACTCAGGACACAATAATACCTGTTGAGGTAAAACCATGTTACAGATATGTACAAAACATACAGGTATGTTATTCTGCTGCACTCAAACAAAACCAAGTTATAGATATGAAGAAATACAAGAAAAAGCAGAACAAAGCAGGAGAAAAGGAAAAAACACACCAGCCCCACATAGCAATGAATTGGAGGTATAAACTTTTTTTTTTTTGCTAAAGCCACTGAGAATTCATTAATACTTCTTTCAGAGGGATTTTTTTGGTTTTGTTTTGTGTGTGTTTTGGAGTTCTGTTTAATACAAATATCTTCATTTGTTTTACCTGCTGTAATATAAAACAGATCTCTTCAATAGATATAAATCATTTCTGCAGGAAGAGGAAATTTTTTATTCTTTTGTTTTGCAAATTGGCTTCCAAATTATGACTGAGTTTTACAAGAACTATTAAGAAGAAAAATGGAATAAAATATGGATTAGTACTAAGAAGCTTTTTAAACTTCATGAATAACATGTTATTAAAATTTTTATTAAGACTGCTATTAAATGTATTCACTTATTTTACATCCTATTTATATCTGAAGAATGTCAAAATAGAAAGCTATTAGAAATACAAAATAAATGTTCATATTTGCATTCTATTGTAAGTACAATCATCACTATTTTCATTGAAGTTTTGGCACTGTTGTGAAATGTACTAAAAAAGTATCAGGCAAGTAACAAGTAAAAATAACTTGTCACGGTTTATTTGTAAATGATGCTCTAGTTATACAAAACACTGGAAGAATGACTAATAATTTTCACTTTGAGGCCTGTACAATATCTTAGCAAGTACTTAAAACTTAAATGATGGTTACCTTAACGACACACTATACTGAGGATAAAAGATGCTTTTATACTGAACCCAGGTCCCAGTTTCCTCTTCTGTATTCTGGTCTTCCACTGAAAAGAGACTGAATGATGCAAACCTTCTTACAGACACTTGTTGGAGATCCACATCTTTCAACTGCTTTTTCTTTAGAACCTTTGAAATGAAGAACAAATAAAACATTAAGAACAAAACTTTCAGGAAAAGAATAAACACAAGCTTATTTAACTGAAGAGGCAAGTCTGGAATCAACCATAATAGCTATGCTACTAGCTAATAGTCATGAATAACTAGTTGGAGTATGAGAAGCCTGAAAAAATAACAGTGGTATTAATGGTAGGAGTCAAGAGAATTGGTTATGAATTCATTATATCTCAATATATATACTGTATCTCAATTACAGTAAAGCAAACATATTGTGTTCTTAAGTACAAAGTTGGTCTTTCAACTCCTGCTTCAGCAAACCCATACCAGAATTAGAGAAGCAGACTAGGTTCTTCCCTATCCTCTCATGAAACTGTGACACTCACTGTCTCTACAGATTAAAAAAACTGAGTGATATGTGTTTGCCAGGTAGATTATTCCCTAGCTTAGAAGTCTACTGCTGCACACTTGCAGAACTGCTGCCAAACTTGCTACCTATCCCAGGCCCCAAACTTTTAGATGCCATAACTGCACATTTCAGGGCACTGATGTATAAGTCAACCTTTACACAATCCCCAAAATACACTGACAGCACCAAGTTCAATACTAAGAAACTGAAGAATTTAAGGCAGTGGCAGAAGTAAAAAATATGGCCATATATATTTTGTGCAATTGCTAAATCATTAAAAGACTTGTTCAGGAAAGTGAAAACATGGTTTCTATGTCCTGCATAGTTTTCTGCACTCAATCATGTCTTTGGAGAGTGAGATATCAACTTCTCCATACAGGAAAAACCAGCACTCAGCCTATTTGAATTGTGTCATTGCCCAGAAGAAAACTAGCATTTCTCTCCGAAACAAAAAGATTTGTTCTAAAGAATAAGTGATGTGGAAGGAGAGATGTCCTGTTTTAAACTTTTCTCCTAACATTGAACAGAATATATAAATAATTACCATTGCATTTTTTTAAATGAAGGTGTATAAGCAGTTCACAGGGATAAAAAAAAAGGGAGCAGAAAATAAACTCATCACTGTATGTAGACCTACACGGACAGCTTTGTTGAGTAGGACAGCACCACAATTTAGTTTTTGCCAGCCATAGTTAATTCTGATGTCAAATGAGACTCTCTACAATTATAAAACTTGAAATGGAAGCTTTGCATATGGGATGCATACAACAAAATAAAGGGTCAGTGATTTTTTTGCTGCACTCAACCTTTGTCAGTCACGTTTTAACTGGAAATGCACTCACATCAAACAGCCTTACAATTTTGTGCCATGACCTATTATTTTGCAGGGTACTTGAAAATACTATATATGTGAGCAGAGCAATTGTATTTGCTATGTTGTTAGTTTCTAACAGCAGGTCTGATGCATCAGGCTTATTGCTTTTGGATCTATTTTCATCAGCAGGTCTCAGCGTATGAAAAGCACAGGCATCTTCATCAAAGTATTAAAAATGGTTGTGTGCTGTCCACACTATTGCTCCTACTTCTGTAACACACAGGAATAATACACACATGAAGGAAATTGCTAAAATAGCAAACAGAAGAACCAAACTAAAAGACTAGCAGAATTAAGACCTTCACATAATAGCAGCATGCCTGGAAACAAAACAGACCAATTTAACAACTAAAGAAAACCACCAAGATCTAATTTTTATAAAAGCGTGTTGTTTTCTTGTTGTTTTGGGGGTGGTATTTTTAGGTTTGCTTTTTGTTTGTTTTGTTTAAGCAAAGGCAAACCATTACCAAAGGAAAAATCTAGTAATGACAACATTTTCCTGTTTGGTTGGTTGTGTTTTTTTGTTCTGCAGAGGTATCTTCTAGCCACTCTGTAAAATGCATTCACTGGGTTAGTAGAAAATGCCATGAGCATTTGAGTAATCAAACGTTTCTCCCACAACCTCCAACTAAAATCAAGAGGTCTAAGATCTGAAAATTACAGCAGCAGGTCAAATCTTTTCTAAACCTAAACATAACTGAGTAAAACAGAGCACAAAGGAAGAATATGCTACATTTTTTATACCTAACTTCGCATTTTCACGTAAGGATTAAAATACTTTTTTCCTTAGGTCAGTTCCTAAAAGCATCACAATTGTGTTACAAGCTACAGAGATATGCTGCTACTATAGGATAATCCACTGACAAAACCCAAAAGGTAACAAACCTATTCAAACTTACAGTGTTTTGAGGACATTGAAAGATAGTCTCTATTTGCATTACGCCCTTCCAGTGAAGATGCAGCTTTCATGCACACTGCCATAATATATGAACTTGTCCCAGGGACCTATAAAACCAGTAGCCAACATCAAAACAAGCTAAAGGCTTCTCAGTAGACAGAATTGTTGGTGTCAGTGATGGCAAACAGAAAGAACTATGGAGCGGAAGGAATCACCAGACACCATTGTTCTTTGAGGCTGTTGGCCTCTTTATCTTATCCCTCAGTGACTTTCAGCTGTTTCTTTGCATATTTTTATTGAAACATATTCCAGAAGCCTTGTTTCACTCTCTTCAAGAACTTCTTTTGGTACTGAAACGCCCTGTCTTCTGCACAAGATCTTTACAGGTGTACACAAGTGTTGAGTTTGTTCATAGGTCCCACATACAAATATCACCTCAATGAATAATATTCTAGGTTCTGTATGAAAGATTCTTATCCAAAAATTAGGTTGCCTATAAGAAAAAGAACACCAAGAACACACACACACACAAAAAACCAAACAAAAAAATAACCCCAAACCACGAAACAATACAAGCTCACAATTTTACTTGGTGGTTTCCCCTGTCTCAAACTTGCATTTTCTTTGCTCTCTAACTTCAACTAACAATATAGAATTCTAAGGCAATTCTTCCTTCATTAACACACAAAATACTTAAAAAATAAACAAAAAAACCCAAGGAAACCAAACTGCTTCCTCTTTTAGAAAGATTCTAGCAAAATATTACCACAGATCTCATTTGCAGGGCCCTCAGTATTTAATAACACAAGGACCACATTTAGGACTCCTTCTAAAACCTAAATATGTTTCTTCTTTCTTAAAAAAACAACCAAACAAACATAAAAATCCCACATGGAAAAAGCCAGTCACATGGAATTCCTCGTATTTCTTTGTGTATCTCATTTTGTATGGCCTTGTTGCCCTAAAAGTCAAATTCAGTAGCAGCTGATAGTCTACAAACCTTTGCTGATTTCTATGACACTGACTGAAACATGGCATTTTGTACACACAAGAAAGCTTCTACACAAAAAAGCATAATCTGTAAGTACATCATCTCTAAGTATTGTCAGTAGGAACATGCATTACTTTTTTTAACAAATAATTTATTTACCAAATTGTTTTATTCAACTGTAAATTTACAAAGTCAAGACTTTGCACAGGCACCTTTCACAGAGAAAGAAGCAGGAAGAGAAGGAAAATTGTTTTAGATGTTCTTCTGCTCAGGGGGGAAAAAAAAAAAAGGATACTTCCCAGTCCTCATTTCAGCTTTTACTTTTCAGTTCTGGAAGCTAAACCACATCAGGTGAGCAATACTTCTGCAAGAAGAGCAAGAGGAAGGCAAGAGGCAGGATAAAAACATAAAGCTTACAAATGTCTGCAAAGTTTACATTCAACTTTCTAGAAGGACCAAATGTATGTATAGGGAGCAACTTAATTTCTGCCTGTTTCTCTAACTTCCCTGCTAAAAACTACAGACTGAATAATACCATTGATTGCATAGATTGGCAGAGCTCAAAACACAGCCATAACTCCAGTTATTTATAAATGCACACTACATGTGTAACTTAGTATTTTTTTAAGAAAAAAAATAGTTACCTTGTGACAAGCTAAGTTTAAAAATATTCCCAACTTCAAATTAGGTACATATATAAAACATTTTATTGATAAAGAACAAATAGGTTAATTATGCAACTCCCTGGTTCTTTATACTACCTTCCTAGGATACCTGATAAAAGGGCTTTCTTCTTAATTAAATCAGCAAGCACGCACTCAAGCATCCTTTCCATAGCAAATCAATTTATGTATGCACTGAATGAAAGCAAATTCAACATACAAACACACCACAGAACTGATTTCACATAAGGCATTATTATAAGCAGTATGAAAAGTGTTTTTAAGAGCACTGCAAGAAACAATTTTGACAGTGCTCCTTTAAAGATGCATATAAAGGATAGTTGATACCTTCTTCCAATCCATAGATAGATCTGAGCATCAATAAAGTAAAGAGCACAGAACTGACTCTTACTTCAGATGTACCAGTGAGATTAAATTGATCCTTTCTCATTGTACCATGCAAAAACCAACAGAGAAGCTGAAGAACATGGAAAAAACCTAGGGAAGCTGCAGAGGAAAAGGTCACAGATACACGTAGTTTGAGGAATAAATGGAAGCCTTCTCCCCAGATACCTACACACACACCCTACACCCCCATTCTATTGTTAATGAAAAAAGTTTATGATTTTAAAAGACAGAGATATGCCAAAGGCAGTACATTCAAAAGAATTAACAGCTATATAGCTACAGAGTGCATCTTACATAATCTCCTGGAACAGAAACCTACTAAGAGAAACCTGATCTTCATACCAGTAACTGACATTTCCTTCTTCAGCTAATAAGAAAACCTAAGTTTGTTCTGTTGAACATCAGTGGTGAATTTAGAAACTAGGAACACACACAGAAAGTGCAATATTAACCTGCCTAAGCCTCCCACTCTGTTACCTGACTGCAGCCACCCCTGGACCCACTGCCACCACTCAAGGCACCGTGGAGAGAGCTCCTGATGGGCAGCTCCAAGCAACCATTTGCACAAAACTAAACACAGAAGTTTGGGCCATAAACATCACATCCAATTACAACAACTAATGACATTGATTTGCATTTTTAAGCCTTTACACTCATCTGCAAAAGAATCCTTTCCATCCTTGCACTGCTCCTGTAGGATCCTAACAAGTATGGAAGGCTGGAGCTGAGGAGCTGTTGTACCCCTGCAGCACAGGTGTAACCATTTCTTCCTCTTCACCCTCCTGCAGGCACAAGTCCACCTGCCCAACAGCAGCTGCAGGTAAAGTACAGGTTTTGCTGCCAGGTGAGTGGGGTCTTCCCTCAACACGATTTGTAAGACGACAAACTGCTTTTAGGATCAAAAGGCATACTTTAAAGAGCTGTGTGTGTGTATATATATTTTTATTATTACTACTATTTTTCCAGGAAGAGGACTTAAAACCCGTTCACAAGCCCCAGCATACTACTCCTCGCAATCCTCCCACCAGGGGTGCGGAAAGCTCTCTGCGCTTCGGCTTTCCACCACCCCCGGCACTAGCACCCCCACCCGGGGCAGAGTTCGGCACCTCATGCGCTGCAAGCTATCGGCCACATTGACCCACGGCAGCCCAGTGCGGAAGACGAGGGGGAACACAAATGGCCCCAGCGCAAAGGCGCCACCACGCCAGGGCCCAGAAATGCCGTTCCACAGAGTGTCACTACCCTCGGACTGCGCCGCCGTACCGCCTCGCCATCCCGGCAGCCCCTCCCGCCCGCGGGCTCCCCCTACCTGTCCGAGCAGCCGCCAGCGGGCTCTCGCCGCACCCGCACCGCTCGCCTCACAACTGCCCGCGGCGGGGCGGCGCGGAGAGCTAGCATCCTCAGTCATGCGGCCGTGAGGAACGCAGACACACACACCCTGCTCCGCCTGCGGGGAGTGCTGCCTCTGGCCGGCGGGGAGTTGCCGCCGAACCTTCAGCGGCTGCCAGGACAGGCCTGGCTAGGGCTTGAGAGACAAGCAGCGGGTGGCCATCTTTGTTGAGGGCAGCGCCGAGGAGACAGGCTTCCCACAAGCAACGCGCTACCGCCCTGCTATGCACAGCATTTCAGGCGCAGTTGGGGAGGGGGAGCACATCTCAAAACGGGTCGCCTGTGGCTACACGGCTGGGAGTGAAACCATGTGTAAAATGAGAGTGACTTTGAAGAAGCCGCAGCAGGGACCCCAGCCCGCCCAGGCTGTGGCCGCCCGCCAAGCCTCGGCGCCCGCGCGCTGACATCAGTGGTGCTCGCCCGCGGCGGCTGGGCGATGCAACCTACTGCCATCTTGGCTACGGGCAGTCCCGCGAGGGAGCTGGGAGCTGGGAGCTGCTCCAGCTCACCTACCATCTTGTCCTGGGTAGCCCCGCTGGAGGGAGAGCGGGTCCAGCCCTGCCTGCGACGGCGAGTCCTTGCGTGGGCCGTGGGCGCGTTGGCACGGCCTTGTTGGGGCGGTGAGGGGCAGGGTTGGTGGGGAGTGGGGCCGGGCCAGGCCGACTTTTCTGGCACTCGCCCGGGCGGAATTGGGACCACGGGCGTTGGAACACGCGGAGCGTTTCGCCCCGCAGAGCTCTAAGCCTGTTAGTTTTCCTTGACTGTTGCTGTCAAGCTACCCTCTTGAGGTAATGTGATTTTATTGTTAAATGGTACTTATGAAGGCGGGGGGAAATTTCAAAAACCTTCCTGGTTTTTTGTTCTTCTAACATTTAAACATGCACAGTTGCACTGTCCTGAGATAAACTCTTCACTAGAGTTAAACTTTCAACTGCCATGAACCATGTTTTGGAGTAACTAGCAGGTTAACATACAAACTAAGCGGTGTGAACCAGTTGTTAAAACGGTGTAAGTTCTACAGTTTCTCCTTACCAAGTTTACCTAATGAATCAATATCATTCCTTTGAAAGAGAAGAAGTTTTACCTCCTGTTTATGTCTATTTCACATATACAGTGTAAGTTAGCAGTTTGGAATTTTCTGAAATTTCAGGTTGACTATCAAGAAATGAAGGTTAGGATGTCATGTGTTGGACTGCGAAATCTTCTCCGAGGATTGAGCTTCAGTGTCAATTACTACTCTAAGCATACTAATTTTCAAACAATATGTCTTCATAGTAAAATAAAACAAAAAAAATGTCACATCCTGGACTGTTCAGGAAGTACGTGCACACAGAGGACTGTGCCACCTGGAAGCATCCTGCCATGGAGATTCCTTTCCTGCAAGGTATACAGTTTAAGTATAGACTTAATGTCAATAACCACCTGGGTACATCTGTCAAGGAAGCCAGCCATAATTTTCAAATGTTGAGGAAACACATATTTCCTAAAGTGTTTGAGGCTGGGGGATGAATACTAGGATTTCAGTTATGTTGCAAGGCGTATGACATTGTTCAGCTTTCCTGTACTGTTTCAATGTAAAGCTGCATTTTGGTTGATTTTCCTGCTGTAGCAATTTTTTAAAAATGGGCATCTTCCAGAAACATTCAAATAAAGTTTCTGGAGAAAAACTGCAGGAAGAGAGCAGCTAGTATAGACGCAAAGCATCCAAACAGATGATAACAGACTTGACTTACCCACTGTGAGCTGGCTCAAAAAAACTTGACTTCTTCTGTGCTGACTACTAAGTCGTATTAAATATCAAAATATTGTGTTGAATTCTCATAATTGTATTCACATGTCATAAGCTGTACTTTAAAGGGTACTTGGATTTATTTCTGAAAGTAAATATTGTGTAAATGAGTGGCAATATATGCACAGGGTCAGAAGATGGTCTGAAATAATTTCAGGTCTTTTCCTGTGTTTCTAAGAGTTTGCTAAAGGTATTCTAAAAGTTCACTGTAGTATGACAGCCTAGAAACTGATATATATGCTTAATGCATAAGTACTGTTTAAAAAGGTTGATGTTTTGGTTTATATTATCTTAAATGTTTATGTTTTCAGATGGATGCATGGTTGTTCTAAAATTGTTTCAAATTGACAGTGTTTCTTTAAAGATGACCCAAAGATCATCTTGTAACTTTCTTATTTCTAACCACAATGTAAACAGTCTGTGTCTAAAATGTAAACAAATGTTGTAAGGGGAACATATGAACCGTTGATGGATGAGAAGGTGTGCTTCAGTTTATTCATTGGCAGTTCACTAGCACACTTGCAACTGCTGCTCTACAATATTGCTTCCAAGATAAAAACCACCTGAAAGGAAGCTGTGCCTTTTTGCTTTGGAGCAAATGTTTGCAAACTGATTATCACTGAGATCCAGTGCTATCCTCCAAGTTATTCTAGATGCTCTTCTAGATGACTGTTCTTTCCCCAGGCAGGGAGGTGCATAGTAATGAATATATATCTATACTGTGGCCTCCAGCTTTATGTAGTATTTCCAAATAATACAATGGGAACTGTTGAAAACAAAAGTAAGGGAATCATCAAAAGATTCATGAAGTGTACAGCTTGCCAAAATAAGTTGTGATGGGTAAAATTTTACATAGTTGTAAGGGGAGATGATGCATGTACGGGAAAGAGACTTCTAAGATATCTAGAAACCACATTCAGATCAAGAAATCTGTGAGCTAAAATCACAGAATACCTGTTGGAGAATATCATCTGTGCATGTCCCATGGTAACTGGAGCAGATAGATTCTCCTCCTTTCAAAGTCTATTCATAACATTCACATTTTCGATGTCATGCATTTGTGAAAAACGAGGAACAAACCGCCAGTTCTTGATACAAAGTGAGAATGGAGTAAAAAAGTATATGCTGCTTTTTAAGTTGAGACACGCTGACATAATACATGGAATGTTTTTAAATGCTACTTTGTGTGATCTGTGCATTATGTATTGTAATACATGTTGTTTAGCTTATTCAATCAAATGAGAGATTACAGCAAGCACAAAGAGATGGAAATGTTATAGCAATTTTAACGCATTTGTAACATTTTTACTAGAGAACACAACTTTGTTGTCAATGAGGTAGCCGTAATCTCCTCACAGATTGTGGAAGAACAGATCATTAATTTTTTTCCTGATATAATTGTTGCAAAACCTGTGTCAGTTCACTGATTCACTTCATTCTGCACCTTATGCATGCTTATACTAACACTTTTGAGGAGGCAAAACAAGAACCTGAACAAGCTGCTAGGAGTACCTAGGTGCAGGGACAGAGGTGTGGGCAGCAATGTTGTCTAGGAAAATAAATGAGAAATGATATTATTAAGATTGGAAAATTACAAGAAAACACTGCTGAGAAAGCAAAAAACGAGAATTCCATAAAAACTTAACTAAAAGCTAGTTCTAGAACAAGCATATTTATGTATAATCAGTTAAGAGCATACTTCAGTAGTACCCTAAGTTTTGAACAGAAGACATCCATAAATGTGTCAAGTAAAGCACCTTTGACAATACCTCCCTAAAAGATCAAGAGGAATTGAAAAGAAAAAACTTACTCCAACTGTGGTGGTTTGTTTTGTTTAATGGCATGTACTATTGTAATAGTGCTAAGTTTGATTTGGGTCTGCAGCTCAGGAAATACAATTATTGCCTCAATATATTCATACTGGAGTACAGAGTGCTGGCTTGTAGCCATTGTTGTCTTTCCTTACTTAGCAGGAAGGAACAAAAATCCCTTCCAAAAGGAAACAAAATACATCCTTAAAAACATCAGAACTTTTGTACAAGAATCTTCTGAAATCAGAGCAGAAAAACTGGAATGACATTTCAGCGAGATACAAAGCTACGACAAAAAGAGTCAAAGGAAAATTAGAAGAATTGCACAACAAGTATACATTCAATTTGGGAAGTCCAAGGGTAAGTGGCAAAAAATGTAAACATTTCTCATCACTGAGTACAAATAAAAGACAGTGAAGCCATTTCTGCTATAAAATGCTCGTTTGCTGATTATTTTATGGTGGTAGTTTTGAATATTGTAATAATTGTGGGTAGTAACAGTATGTGCTTAGAACGGCTTATACTTGTTCCTATAGTGTATTTACCTTAATTTCTCCATAGGCAAAAATATGTAAAAGATACAATAATATCTGATTTTTGAGTAAAGAATACAAGACATTTTAAGTTACCAGGTGATCTGAGTCTTTTGTTAAATTTAGAGCAAGTATAGGTAGCTTAAGTACCCTAACTTTGAAAGAACCTGTCTGAGGCATGCAATTCCTTCTTCAGTATCAGTATGTATGTGCTATGTTCTGTCATTTGTGTATGTTACAATTGTTTTGTACAGAACAATTATTGAATAAGGGGATTCTATGGAAATAGTATTGCTATAGGTTGGGCTTGAGACATGTTTATTTTGTATTGAACAGATCAGGTTTGAAGAGAATGTGTACTTTGAAGAGAATGGCTGTGTATTTCTTTCAAAAGCAAATGATGGTAAGGGATTTCTCTTCCTAACATGGTACAATTGTTAAACTTCTTGTACCTGCATCACTTGGTTTACTTTTCTTACATTAAACTGTAATTGCTGTTTCTTAAATTAACTAAACTAAAAATCTTTTATAAAAAGATTTTAATGATTGATTAATAATTCTAGAACCCAGAATCTGAAAAAGTGAGGTGAAGTGGGTTAGAGAATAGTATATATTGATACTAAGGCAACCTTCTGGAGAGGAAAGAGAGAAGTCACTTCTTTTTAGAGCCCTAACTTAACATTTTGAAAAAGGAAGATCACATTCATGCTTTTTTATTTCTGAGTGGGTGGGGAAAAAAAATTAGTAATTGTATTTAGTAAAAAACCCTGTGCTTTAGGTGCCTGAACTTTAAAATTTAATACGTTTACTATACACCAAGTTCTGTAGTTTGAAATATTTTTAATAACTGCAAGACTTTTTTTCCCCCTACTTTTATCTATTTTTACAAAGTGCATTTGCTAATATCTTGCAAGACAAATATTTGATGTTAATAAATTCCAGTAGGATGCTTGTGAATACTGCAGGCAGACTTGTAAATACAGGCATTAACTGCCACTGTTTGTTTTTGATAGTACCTTAATTACACAGGTTTTTTTCTACCACTTTTTTATGCAGTGTATGAAGGAAATGTTCACATTTTATTCAGTACTGAAGATCTTGGTTTTTCTGATGCCTATATTCAACGGATCAGAATTTCACCAGATCAGAGATACATGGCCATCAGCTTAAAAAATGAAGATTCTGAAGAGGCAACCTGTGTTGTTACGAAACTTGGTAATTTTCCTGTTGTGGAAAAAGTAATTCCAAGTGTATTTAGCTTTGGTAAGTTGTTTATAAATGGCCTCACTTTTAGATTGAATCCTTATAGCTGTTGAATTTTTTCTTATTTACGATTTCTTCCACACTGCACAATTACAAGTTATCTGATGAAGGTGACTGCTTTCATAATGCAGGTTATCCTTCATTCTAAAAGCAAGCATTTATATGTGTTTCAACAGCCATGCATATTGTTCTTTTTATTGAATTCAATATTCTTCTTTAGAAATTTACTGACATAATTGTTCACACTATAAAGATCTTTTTGAGCAATGTTCTCATTATTAAACCCTTACAGCTACCACCAAAGTCACTGATAGTTGTTGTAGGCACTTAGCTTTGCTGAAAAGTGGAGTAGTATTAAGTGTTGGCTGGAATTTCAACTGGACTCTAGGATGTGGGTCATAATTCAGAGCCCAGTGAAGTCAGGCCTTGAATCAATTCTTTCAGAATAGATTACAGAGCTTTATGTTGCTGTTAAAAGAGGCAGAGGTAAACTGAAGTGGATGGGGAATCTATATTTTTTATAGGATGTTAAAGAATATAGAAGAGTGCAGTAGTGTATATACAGTGTTAGATGTCATCAAGTATATAGAGTACGTAATTTGCCGTGGCAAAGCAAGAAATTAAAACTCTAGGTAAAACTCCTAGTTACAAGGAGGAGTAGCAAGAATTTAATGTTTTAAGTATTAGCACAGCTGAAGATTATAATGCCTGTTGAAAACCAGGCTTGAAAACTTGTCAGGGGCAGTTTTCACTATACTTGATTTGAACATATATCTAGATTTGTCTGGAAGAATCAGTGCATTTAGGAAACCAACTCCCTGTTGCTTACAGGTGTGACAGCTGGCAGATTATAAGAGTACCAAAAAATGAATGTCAGAATGGTAGAAATTACACCAGTTTAGTAAACTTGTTCAGGTGTAAGTGAGGTGTAAGGGTACTGTGAAGTACCGAGGTACCTCAATCATAAGCAAGAGAACTAGGTCTTCCAACCACTTGTAAAGTTCATGTTTGTATTGCATAATACTCAACAGCAGGCAGACAAATGAAGATTCTTGAAAATTTACATCTATGGGGATTTTAGTGCTAGGCTATAGAAGTGTTGTCTTCATAGTGAACCCTCAGCTACCTGTGCACTTTGGAGCCATATTGCTGTTCAGATAGTAAATTATTTGCATTACTTCACTGTGATACTTCCTTGGGTTTCGTACTGAGAATTAGTATACAACTATTTTTTTAAAGCATATATATTCAGCATGATTTTGGTGGCTCTAGGAGCAGCAGAGATAGCAGTAATTTGGGTGGCGTATCAGCCAGATTACTAAACTTCAGAATAGCAAAGTTCCTGTATTTATGTTTTTACTGTTGGTGGACACATATACAAGCAGAGAAAACTGGAGAATTTTTATCTCATCAGTACTCGTGGGGCACATGCATCATCTCTTTTCTCTTGAGTGGTTTTCATGCAGTCACATGCAGTGGTGCAGAGCTCATACTCTTATTATCTCACTGACTCCATGTAAGCCCATTTCTCTGCTCCGTTTTAAACTGCCACACGTCTTCTATTTTCCTGTTACCTCCAGAACCCCCACAGGATCAAGAGGTTCCTCGTCCTAGGCACTGGAACATTGTTCTCTGCTTGTTTTGTTGTTCTCTGGGATTCAGAGAAAATGTGAAAAAATACTTGTGTGGCTAACCTCAGCCTCTAGATTGTAGAAGTGCTGTCCTCAGTTTCACATCAGCAACAACCCACCTTTTTCAGTATCTGGTCCAGTGTTCACGGAGCTCCATTTTCTCTCAGTAATAGTATATACTGTTCCAAATTTGATATGCATTTGTCTTTTTTCCAGAATGGGCTACAAATGATGTTCTGTATTACACAAGTCAGAAGAACCTTAAATGCCAGAATGTGTTTATGACCACTTTCACTAATCAGAAACATACTAAGTTAGTTTATACAGAACAAGATGCAAGGTAATACTTTCTGAAAATATAATATTCTACATATTCTAGAGTATTATATATGTAAAATATAACTGGTTTGGAAAACAAATTCTTCTGTATCATATTCCAAAAGGTATTCTGCTGTCAGTAGTGCCGTATGCAGCCTGAGAATGTGCTTTGTTCTACTCTTGATATGTGATCAACAGAGATTTAACTTTACTCATACCTCACGAGTTCAGCTGAGTTTATAAATGTCAAGGTCAGTCTCAGGTCAGGGCGTCCTTTAATGAAAGTGTGACAGTTTCATACAGGGTAAATCATACGGTGGCTTTCATTTTGTTTTCTCTGCTATTGATGTCTGATACATCTTTTAAAAAACATAGAAGTTCAGGCTAATCCTTGCTCTGGGTAATGGATGAGCAAAATCATTACAGCATTCCCAGAGATAGAACTATTGTTGACTGAATACCCCCTCAGTAACCTTTCTTTAAGCAGTGGTTTAGGGAGTGCAGAGCTAGTTTTTCAGCCATGCAGCATGTGGTAGATTTATACAGTGTTCCACAAATTCCGTAAACTTAATTCAAGCTACATATTCAGGAAAGAAATTTCAATTGTAGTTTAAGCTAAAACAAACAAAAAAACCACCAGAAAAAAATCTGCAATTGAAATGGAGTAAAGAAGATCATTTTGTTCAAACTGCATTTGATGCATACTTTTGGAAAATAAGGTTGTACTAACCTGACACTTCCCCACAGGGAAACTGTTGGCATAATTCTGAAGGTCATAGTCATTACAGTAAATTTACTAGAAACTTACTCTAAAGGTTCATGTGCTATTGCAGCTCATAGCTGAACTCACTTGTTCATCAGAGATGGCAAGACATTCTTCTGTATTGTCAGTGAGCGGGTCCGTTCTACATCTCACCAGCTCTTTTAGGTGCAAATACTTTTTTTCAGAAGCTGAAAATTTTTTTACTTCCTTTAAAAAAAAATCTACAAATACAACAAAAAAAAATTCATGGTCATAGTCCTCGTGGAGAAGTGTTAACTTGCATTTCAGCTTGTCTCTTAGAGGTAAGGTCAGCAGGGCTAAACTGTTAGAATCTCTACTGAATGTAGCACCATGGTCTTGCCAAATTTGTGTGTCCTAGGGAGGCAGAAGGCTGATTCTTCGCAGGCTTTAGATCCCCCACTGTGCCTGTCCTAAAGATGTCAAGAGGGTACAATTAGAAAAAACAATAGTACCAATAAATTTTAGTTCCTCCACCTGCAAATAATTAAAGGTACTGAAAATGCTACATAAAGCAGCCTTTCCTTTACCAGTCAAATATTTTGAAATCTAGAGGGATCATTATTGCAGTCAGGTATCTGATCTGTATAATATACATGATAGTACTCAACCTTGCAGTTCCTTGATGAAATCTTCTGAATCTTTGTGTTGGACAGTTCATTTTTAGAGACATTCAGTCTTAAAAATTCAAAATGGCAAAACTGCTATGTCCCAAGATGTGACATGCCCATTAATTAGGATGATTCATAGAAATTTGAATCTGAATTTCAGCCTGAACTTGTCCAATATTAGTATCCAGTCACTGGTTATCATTTTGTTTTCCTGTTTCCAGATTTTAGAAACACTTAAAACCAGCAGATCTTGTTTCGTAGATAGTTCCAAAAACAATTCCTAATTTCCAGCTTTATCCCTGCAACACTTTGTCTTGTCTCATGTAGGGCTCTGTACTTTTTTAAAAAATAGTCTTTTTTTGTCTTACTTGCTTCAGCCCGTTATGTCAAGTTTATCAATTTATATCAATTTGTAATAGCTCTTACTTTTGTTTTTCTATTGCTGCTCCCACATGATATCCTTCATTAATTTTAATTATCCATTATTAGTTGGGGTTGTTTTAAATAGGTTTATAAACTCAATGAAAAGTGCTACATTTTGCCTGAATTTTAAAACCTATATACATCAGTGAACTGCCGCTCGCTCTCTCTCACTGATGCAAAAACCTAGATTCAGTGAGGCAACAACTCTACTGCTGTACTGCTTTCCTTGCAAATTTCAGATTTCACATGCCAGATTGTGGGTTTTTGAATCCCAGTATAAATGTAGCAGAAGTGGGTTTGGGAACCAAGTAGCCTGGAATTTCCCCAGCCTACTTATAGGCATGCTGTTTCTTACCTTGCAGGTGGAAGCCCGTGAATCTTAAACAACCACTGTATTTTTTAAATAGTAATCAAGTTTAAGTGCTTAGCTTTTTTGGTTTTTTTCTTTTTTTGACATTATTCCTTACAGATTCTTTGTGGACATACATTGCACAAAAGATAGGCATTTTCTCACTATCAACAGCAACAGCAAGACAACCTCAGAAGTTTGGCTGATTGACTGTAAACATCCTTTTAAGTTACCTACTCTTGTACAAGAACGAACAAAAGGAGTCATTTACCACATTGAGCACAGAAATGATGAGTTATATATTCTTACTACGTATGGAGAACCTACAGAATATAAGGTAATTTAACTGATAAGATTCATAGGATTTATTCAGATACCTGATGCAGATCATATAGAAATAGTAAGGCTGGATTTTAGTTCTGTGCTTTACACCTCACTGAAATAATTTAAGAGAATTACAGAGAGAGCTGCATGGATTGGAAGACTGCTAGTAGTACATGGAATCTCACCTGATTCTAACTTCTTTGGCAACACAGAAATGAGCATGCTTTAACAGTCATTTCCCCTATATTAAAATGTAAGTTGGTGATCTCAGGCTATATAACTAAACCACCTACAGTTCTGCTGGCCATACTGAAAGCACTTGTTGCATGAAAACATTCTATAGATTAATTTATGAAAATTGAACTTTTCCAAATGTCTCTAAAAGTGTTCTTCGATTTTGCCCAAGTCAATGGTGTTTAAAACCCTCAAGTTTTAGTCAGGCAAAACCTCACAATACAAACTAATATTTTTTTGCAATAAAAATGATTCATGAGATGACCTGTATGTCTCTTTTGTTACCCTTACTACATCTTAATAATGCAAGGTTTGTTTGTTTTTTTGTTTTTATAGTTGATGAAGGCTCCAGTAGCTTCCAGTGGTATGGAGAACTGGCAGTTAGTTCATACACTGGAAAAGAAAACCAAGCTAGTAGACTTGGAGATGTTTAGTGATCACTGTATTATGTTCCTGAAGAATGCTGGTCATCTTTACTTAAATGTGATTTCTTTTGTTTCACATTCAGTTCAGTTAATAAAGGTATGTTTTAACTTGGTTTAAGCAGCATAATATTTTTCCAGCACTATTTTTTTTAACATAATATTATAATGAAAGAAAAGATAAATTCCAAGAGTAGAAGTGGTTTGGAAACTATAATGCTGTCACGTTTGTCATTATGACTAATTGTATTACATGTGGCTGTTCTTCAGGATTTTATGTGGTGGCTTATTGCAGCACTTAGAAAGTTAGAGAGCAGCTATCATATGAATCAATTCTTTCTTCAATTTATTACAGTCAAGCTCTTTACGATACAGCTGATTTCTAATGTAAAATAGGACTCAATTCACTAAACACTCCAATTAGTTTTACTGGGCCTATTTTTGGTTACACTCATCAGTGTAAGCAAGGAAATAAGCCTGGCCATCCTACAGGAGGAGGATTAGAACATTCAGAAGACAAGTATGGACACTGTCCCATAATAAATGGGAACAGCTGATACTGCAGTACAATTTGTGCAAAGTATTTCTTCTCTTCTCTAGCTGTTGCTAAATACTTGTGGATTAAAAACACAGTGACTCACTTCTAAACCATGTTTTCTGGAAACAATTCAGACAAAATATTTAATTGATTTGTTTGTCTGAAAAATATAATCTGAACTACTTGCAGGTTTATTGCAACAAGCTACCAATGCTGCATTCTATAAAACTGCTACAGAAAAATATTTTCAACAAAGTACACTGTCTGGTCTCTCAAACCTTTATTTTTTTAAATGGCCATAGTTTATTCAGAAAGGGTCTCCAGTTACTCTGGCTAACTTGAACTTTTGTTACCATTTCAGAACTCTCTAGCAACCTAACCCAACTAAGTAATGGCCTGGCAGAGGTTTTGACTATGTCCCCGCTGCTCTCAAAGAATGACTCTTGATTTCTTTTATTCTTAGCAGAGTTGAAAATCTTAAATATAATAGCAGTAAGTGTCTGAGGGTGAATGTGCCAGGAAAAGGTTTTGTTCTTCACAATGGCTGGCACTAGGAGCAAAGTAAGAGGCAGGGGTTTTCAGTGGCTTAGCATTACTGAGCTAACTCACAGCAAAAGCGTAACTGACACGGAGTTGGCTGTGTAACATGTTGAAGTAGGACTGGAAATCAGAGGGGAAATAGGTTCTAAAAAATAAAAAAAAAAATGCAGAATCATTTAAAAAAATATATATTTTTTTAAATCTCCAGTAATGGCTATTTGAAATTGAATTTGGATTACTTTTTCTTTTTTATTTCATTGTTGAACTTGATCCAACATCCTCAGGGGAAAAATTTGCTGAAGTCTTTCACTTTTTGACTGTTTCATTACTGAATTTAAAAGAAAGACAGATTCTGCAACAAACAAGCTGAAGAGAATTAGCTTGATATTCAATATCCTTTCCTCTGAAGGACACACTAAGCAAAATGTACAGCAGCAGTGTAAGGGTCTCACTTGAAATGCCATGTTTTCTCAGCTACCTACGTGGGCCTGTGAATTTGAATTGGAATCTAATCCTGAGCATACCACCAGCACTTGCTATTTTCAGCTCACCTCTCCAGTACACCCCCCTAAACGTTTTGCATATTCATTTAAAGAAAATAATCTCATTGAAGAAGCTGTGCAAGAGGTACCAATTATCACGAATTGTCACACTACACGTTTACTAGCTAAAAGCAAGGTAAGATTTTTAAGTCCTTTTCCCATTCTCTTTATTCTTTCTTTCCTTCCCATGCATTTAAAGAAAATGCATTTGGCAGGAAACAGATTAAAAAATGTAAAGAGCAGTTGGTGCTATAGTTACTAAACAGTGGGTGTTTTCTTCAGTGCTATAGAGAAGAACAAGAAAGAGTTGTGATAATTTTTTCCATTAACTTGGGTATGCTAGAAGAGATAACAGTACACAATGAGTCAACAATCTTAGTATAGTATAACTTAGAATTGCTAGCTGATGTATGGTATCATACCCTACATGATAAATGAAAAAGATGCCAGCTGTTGACTCCAAGGAACACCCCACAACCAGCTGCACAGTATAGATCAAGAGAAGAAAGTTTTAACAGCCTGAGTTTAAAAAAATAGATGTTAATAAAGAGTTTGTTCTGCAGTAAGTGGAAAACTATTTTGTTAATAATAGATATTCTTGGTATTAAAGGGAGAAGGAAGACTTCGGTGCTTTGGTAGTTTTTAAAAAACTCCTCAGGTGTTGCACTTAAATGAATTTTATACTCTGCAGCCATAAGCCTACACAGCAGAGGTTCAGTCTCTTGCTTTATTTTTCAAGAGTGCTTTGTACATTCTAAGTGAAAAAATTACTGTAATCAAAAAAAACACATTTTAAAATAAATAATTGAAGTTTTCATTGCCATGTATCATTGAGATTTCTGAAATGTCTTTTATTGTAAAATACTCCTTCATTTCCAGGATGAAACTTCAGTGCCAATTACAGTTTTTCATAATATAAATTCTAAAGAGCTACACAGGAAACCACTTCTAGTTCATGTATATGGAGCTTATGGCATAGATTTGAATATGAGCTTCAAAGAAGAGAAGCTGATGTTAATTGAAGAGGGTTGGATATTAGCATACTGCCATGTTAGGTAAGTCAAATATCCAATGTAATTAAGACTTTAATCTGTGGGATATGCAGATATTTCTTGATACGCAACTGAAGAGGTACAGAAATATTCATACAGCTATACCTAATTATTCATGCTTTTCACATCCATGTCTTTTTAGATTTTTTTTTTTTAAGTAGTTTTAACAAAAAGCAAGTTTACCTCAAGAAAAAAAAATACTTTCAAAACCACATACTGCATTTAGGCTTCTTAATCAGCAGGATGGTTATATGTGCCTTTTAATCTTTTGAAGTTGTTACTTCTCTCATCTTTACTCAACAAAAATTTTGATAACATACTCAAATTGCAATGACAATGCTACCTCCCTCTCTTTCTGAGGGCATTGTGTACTAACATTCAGTCTGCATCTTCTGAAAGCCATTTGCCTTCTACAGCAATAACTAAGCTTTTAACCTGCATCTCTTGTTCTTTTATTGGCTAAATCCTGTCTCCAGTTTAGCTACAAATCTACTAGTTTTATAAAACCACTATGTGTAATAGCCTTTGCATTTTTATTGAGATAGTAATTCAGTAGGTAAAGAAGATAACAAAAGAATCTCTTTAGGGGAAGGAAGGGGGAGAATGAGCAATTGTTTGAAATACCAGCTCCAAAACAAATACAACATACAAATATATTCAGTCTGCTATATTCAGTGGCAAGCGTTGTGCTGTTCTTCTTCCCACCCCCCTAAGTGTCTTAAGATGCAAATCAGTCCTAGGTGAAGATGGATTATTCACTCAAACATTAAGAATTTGGCGGACTAATCAGTTAATTCACTTTGAACTTGAAACCTGAATAAGGAAACTTCTGGTGGCTTAGAACCAAAATTGTGTTTGTGTAGAAAGAAATATGAATAAATTTTAAAATTCTGTATTACAAAATGTAACATTTCAAGTAGTATTTAAAATTCACAAACTATAAAAAACAAACAAAACCCCCCAACTTTCTAACAATCTTAGAATTTAAGCTATGCAGAAGACAAATCTCCTGAGAGTCTTGGTGTGGAGCTGAGAAATATTTTACTGGTTTTAATGAATGCTAGTGATATAAGTATTAAAATTGTCTCAGTTATTTTAATAGTTTCCTGTATAAAAAGACAATATTAGTCTTGATTTTGTATGGCCTACCATGACAGTGTCACTTCCTAAAGTGTTGCTTTTCCTGTTAGTTCTACAACACAAGGACACAAGGGCATGGAGTGCTGTTATGCAGTTAGAATTTTCACCAGTCATCGTGCACAGAGGATTTCTTTTTTGTTTGCATGTTATGTATTTTAGCCATAAAGGAAAAGGCAAGAATACAGAAGAGTTAATTGGGAAGGCAAACTATGGGTTTGCAATTCTATAGCTGCTCCTGTCCTTTCATTACATGAAGTTTTGCTGTGCAACATCTTCCAAAGAGACACCAACTTGAATTGTTCTAAATTTCAGGGGTGGAGGAGAACTGGGCCTTAGCTGGCACAAAGATGGATGTCAGGATAATAAACTCAAAGGTCTCCATGACCTTAAGGCTTGCATCAAGCTGCTGCATGAACTAGGATTTTCTCAGCCAAAATACACAGCACTAACAGCTGCCAGTGCAGGAGGAGTTCTTGCAGGAGCCTTGTGCAACACTGATCCAGAACTTATCAGAGCCATGGTTTTACAGGTGAGGTGCTGCAGACCTTTTATGGATTATGTTAATCTGTATTTTACGTTTCATTCTACCAGTTTCAGAATTGGAAACTTTCCAACTGAGAATTCACTTTCCTCATTTGTTTTGAGAAAACCTTGACCTAGATATTTGAGATCCTCTGTCTTATTCACTAACTTTTTTATTTTTCAATAACTTCTAAGGCTCCTTTCGTAGATGTTCTAAATACAATGATGAAAACTCATCTCCCACTGACAATTGAAGAACAGGAAGAATGGGGAAATCCCTTAGCAGATGAAAAATGTATGAAGTATATCAAAAGCTATTGTCCATCCCAGAATATTAAGCCACAGGTAAAACTATGCTTTCTATGGGTAATACTACAGTAACAAATGGTAGCAGTCTATAGGAAAACAAATGGCTAAATAGAATATAAAAAAAAATAGTCTATTTTACCTTTTCAGTGCTTTAAACCCCAGTATTTTGGAGTTGTCTTAGTTGCTGCTTTGTGTTAAAATGAATCACTAATACAAATATAAAGTATTTCAGTAACAATCTTAGCAATAGGCATAAGTGACTACTGAAGGTAGGCAAATGCCTTCTTCTAAATAATCAATAGATCTCAAAACATGCTTTTGTTACAGGACTGCCAGGAAGCATATATTATTTTATTGTATAACAAATCTCAACATGTAAAATACCTTCTTTTTTGTGGGGACTTTCTATTGTTCCGCTGGGTTTTGCAGACTTTGATGCAGGAGGAAGGAGGTATTTTCTGCTTCTGAAAAGATATTTAACCAGTAAACAGTGAAATGGAAAAGGAGCTATAGCTTGACATTGTAATCTCAGAGAAATCTTTCTTTACTTGAAGTAATATATTATCTGTGTTGCATAGCTTCATTACAAAAAATCTTACTACATAAAACCAGCTACTACTTAGGTGTAGAAGGACTGCAAAAGTAAAGTTCAACTACTGTTCAAAGGTGAACCATTCCAGGATTATTACTTTTTTTGTAATCATCAGCAGCCAGACATGTGTCAGACTTACCAGTGGGGAGAGGATGTTTTTGATTACCTTTTGGCAAGTAGATGATCCACTAAATAAAGTCATTTTCAGACAAAAAGACTTTTTGCAGGTAGTGTGATAAAAATGCTTTTTTTTAACAGCAGGCAAATATGCAATTTTATTTTTTTTAGATAAACAGTAACAAGGAATGCAGTAATACAGAGAAAAAAAATTTACTTTATGAGAAAAACAAGTTGTTTTCTATTTAACTGGTTTTGCTTTTTTTAATCTCAGTGTTATCCTTCAGTTTATATCACAGCATATGAAAATGATCAACGAATACCACTATCAGGAGTTTTAAAGTATGTTCAGAAACTTAGGAAGGCTGCACTAGATCATGCCAGCATAAAAAATGACAAAGGTAAGAACTAGAATATTACACATACCGAGAGTTAACTAAACCAGAATTAATATTAATAATGAAAGTATGTTGTATAAATTACTATTAATAATAGTCATGTAATTGAGCACAATGGAGATTGACCCCTGCTTAAATGCATTCATTTTTACAATTCAAACCATTATCTAAAGCTCTGAAATGATTTCCACTATCTGCAAAGATGAGATACACATTCATACTGGCAGATAAACCTCAGCTGCTAAGATGCAGTCTCCAGAGCCTAAAAAGGAACCAGATATCTCTGTATTGTAAACCTGCCTGAAAATATTTAAGCCCGTGTATTAAATAATGACAAACCAGGGAAACCCTCTGAGATGAAAAAAAAACAAAAACGAAAAACAACCAACAACCCAAAAACCAAACAGAAAACACGCTGGAGAATGTAAGTGAGGTTCACTCTTTCCATGATCTCAACATATGGTGACTGTTGGACAGGGCTAGGTGAACCCATACTGTCCAGTCCAGCTACTCATACAGCCAGACTGCAGTTCTTCAAAACATGAAGAGAAAAATCTTATTTTTTCTGCTTTACAAAAATCTACTTTCTCCACTTTGCTAAAAGTGCAGGTGTTAGTCCAAGTTAAAATGACAACAACACCAAGGGATACATGCTTTTATACTTGAAACTTAACACTAGCTTTGGGACTGTTCCCAGCAAAAGGTACATTCAAGCCTTATTATTTTCTAGCACCATCTAATCTGAGGAGAGGCTTTTACCATCAGTACCAAAATAAATCTTGTATTAGCTTTTTTTAAATTTCATTATGTCCTTTCTCTGCTAGCAGCACAACTGCAGTGCTTGAGAAAGGATAGCAGATGCTGCAATTGCTGATGCTCTCTTCGCTAAAAATAAAAACAAGCACATCTTTCCCAAAGGCTCAGAGAGAGAGAAACACATATGCTAAATATGTAGTTACTAGAAATTTGAATAGTTCATCCAGCAAGCCTCTATATGACTTTTGTTTTCTTAAAGAACAACAGAAATTTGTCATGACAGAAGGCACAATTATCTATCCCTGAACAACTCACATCCCCACTTACCTTTTTACTCATTCAATGTCAAGTGATCACTAGCTTAATTGTTCCAGGAAATGGGATCCCTAATATCATCTTAGACATCCAGGCAAATGGCAGTCATTGTGATTCATCTTGGGAGGATTCACTGAATGAGGTATGTTCTCTACATTGGACACATCCATAACATATTGGAGGGATGTGTCCCCTCAATTGGTACTTCAACTTCAGGAGTTTGTGCAGTCATTGAATATATGTAATTTTGAAAGTATTTTTTAAATATTGAGAGTTTTAAAAGAAAAAAACAACACCAGCTGCAATTAAGGTTGCTCTTACAACATGTTACACATAGCAACTACAACATATTGCAAGAGCAACAGCTTTTTTCATATAAATATATATATCTCAAATGATACATTTTTTCTACTTTTTACAGAGAGACAGTATCAGAGCCAAATTATTGAACCTCACTGTGCTTCCACTGTAATGTGCTCAGAGCTTTGAGTGAAATGTTCTGAAGTTGTGCTAAATATTGTTCTCACACAAAAAATCTTGCACCATAGAATATTAAATTATCATACTGGGTACTGACTTCCATCCTCCTCATGAGTGAAACATATGTGGATAGGTTTGATCTTTACCTTTTGAAATGCATGATCTGTACTATCAAAGGATGTTACTACAAGGAAGTTTCAACATTTTGTACTTTGTACAAGTGTGCATACTAAAAGCAACATACTGCTAGAACCTGACATATTGTTACTGATGGCTCAGGCAATCACAGTTGGATACAAATGTTATTAGTGTTAATTTTAACAAATCATAGCAAATGTTATTTACTTGTTGTGGCAGCTGTCACAAAGTGATTTCTTTCAGGAAAAGCCTCATGTCTTAGGGAAAGGTATTGCTTAACATTAGTATGGGAAAAGAAGAGAATTAGAATAGCTGTGCAAGAACCTGAAGGTTTATAGCTGTCAAGGGTTAGGGCTGGGCCAATCACTAAATGAGTGACAGACACTCTCTATTAACCTCTCTCCCTTCCTAAAGAGGAAGAGAAAAAGAAAGACTTAGGGACTGGAAAACTAGAACAGCTTTAATGAAAATAGCAACAATAAAAGTATAATATATACAAAACCAATATCAAGCCCAACTCCATTCATGGAAATTACATCACCATCGCCATTGATGCTGTGGGCAGGCACTGGGGAAGTCCCAGACTGGACTCAGCCACAGATGGGAACTGGATTCAGGAACACACAGATCAACAGCAAAGGCAGAACAGAGAGTTTCTCTCAGACACCAGCCACTTGAGAAGAGACTTGACTCTCGTGATCCCTTAGCTTTATACTGATTATGACATATATGGAATCAAAATGCCCCGTTGGTCAGTTTAGGGTAACCTGTCCTGTCCACTTCTCCCTGCAGGTTCAGCCTTTTACTCTGCACCCCAGCACAGTACACAAGATCTAGCAGTGACCTTGGTCTGCATACCAATCCTTGGTACTAACTATAAACATCAAGCATTATCACTACTAGAAGCAGATACTGTCTGTGCAAACATGCTGTTAACTTCAGAAAGTGCAGTTACTTAGAAGAGACTGAGCTAAAAAGTAAAATCACTGAACGGAATTAGTTTGGTTCTAACTCAAATCAAGACAATAGCACAAATTTTATTATTTTGTAATAAAATATTTTCATTATTTTAGGTTGCAAGACACCTTGCATTTCTGAACAAAGAATTTGAGGAAGTATGCCATCTCCAACATCATGTGAAATCATGCAAATAGCTAATAAACACACTGACCACCTGAAGAATGTCAGACAGATTTTTATTCATAGGGAATGTGAGCACCTTCTCCAGAGGATCTCTCCTCTTGGATTCCTGCTTTATGAGCATCAGCAGACAAGAAATTCAAAGTTGGGTGTGGCATTGTCTTATAAACATACAAAGAACTGAATGAGCACCATATGGTCAGAAAAAAAAAGAAAAAAACAGATTTCCCCAGATCATCTGTGTCCAAAAGACTGCACCAAGTCAAATGCTTATCCTTCCTTTGTGGTACATAAGCTACTGTAGGTGCACAAAGTACAAATGAAAGCATGTAAACAAGAGTGACATTCAGTGCAGTTGTTTCAGTTGCTTACTCTGAACTATTACATGCTCATCTCTCCTCAGCCTCAGGGCAGAAAAAGAAATAAGAGAATGCAAATGTATTCTAACTCAGAGGAGGGTAACGGGATGAGAACAGGGGTAAGGATCAACTAGAAATGCAGTCCAAGTCCTGAGGGTAGAATTAGACATAGTAGCTATATTTTATTCTTTTTTCTTACTAACTTTGAGGATAATCAGAACTGTTAGATTTGAGAGAAGAGCCATCACAACCTTATATATCAGTCATGCATGCTTTACCTTTTTTAAAAAATACATGGTTACCCCTTTTGAGCAAGTTTTACAGATCTACAGACTTTTAGAAGTTACTGCCACAGGCTTTGGATTATAGAGGAGCTCTTAATGACCAGCCAGTGTAAGGGGCAGCACCCAGAAAACACCTGTTCTTTTTCTTCACTAAAATACACGTTTCAACAGTACAGTTTTTTTGGACAGTTTTACTTTTCTTCTCCACAGCCCCTAAGGGACAGTTTAAACTATACTTTTTAATCACCAATACAGGTGCAAAATAATTATCTGTTCTGTTTTTCAGGATGTTTATTGTGTACACAGTTTTAAAAGCCAAAGAAAACTGTAAATTTCTATTGTTTTGCTGAAAGCTTGGTTATTCTACTCCTGTGCTTAACAGTTCATGTAGAGTAAATTGAAGGCACTGGAATAACAAGCTTTTTCTGCCACAAAACATTTTAGCTGAAAGGCTTCCATAGTATGAACAGGCTTTGCTGTTTTATATTCAAGGACCAGACCTTCTCCCATTTCAGTTTTAATTACTTTGGTATTGACAGCTTTACCAACATTGCTAAAATTAGTACTTAGTCTTATAATAGCTTCAGAGGGAAGGTTAGGAACTAGAGCTGACAGATCTATTGTCGATTCCTGTCCAAAATTGAGAACCATTATAAAGACTCTGTCTAACCCATCTAATTCTCTCACATACACAAAAATGTTTCTGTCATTCCAGATGTAGCACATCCACCCTCGATGAATGGGGAGCTCACTGTTGCGAAGTATAGTTAGCTCTCTGTACAGATTCAGGGTTGAGTTGGACCAGGTGGTCTGGATCTGCAAAAGTCAGCATTAACAGGGTCATTTCTTTGCACCAAATGTAGGAAGTACTGCTTCCCTCTCACACCCACACAAGTTTGTGAACACACCTCTTTGAATTCAGTTTTGACAATTATCTCTCTTCAAATTTGTCTGCAAATTCCACTGAAAAACTGTTTTTTCTCATGCATTTCCTTGGCATTTGTGGAGTGGCAGAGACAGATGTTATTAGGCACGATAAGATTTCCCCATCACTAACACTATTTCTTCCTCCCACAGGGCCCATATAGTACTATATATTTAGGAGAAAGCCACAGCCATTCAAAGCTTGATACTGAATTTTTGTCATCTACTGATGCCACAGGGTTTGTTTTGTTTTTTACATTTTTCTTGTCTTCAGTTCTGGTCAGCAGAATCTGTTTAATTCACTGTTCCACTTATGTTAGAGAATGTCTATGTTAAGTTCTTGTTATGAAGCCAGTAGTGGAAATTGGGGGGAACAAGATTTCAGTTTAGTATTAAAATGTTAAAAAGATGTTAAAGAGCCAAATTGCCATATCTATATCATAATTGCAGTTGCTCTGCTTAAGTGACTATGGATGAAATGAGCTCCTTGCTGGTGTAAGGATTTCCTTCTCTAAGAAAATTTGTGAAGATTTAGTGCTTTTTTTTTTCTGCTTGAGTTTGTTCTTGCTACCAATTCCCACTAAGTAAAAGAAGTCAAAGCCAATACATTCAAATATTTTTCGACCATTAGTTTGTCAAACACAGATACCTACCTCAACATTTACACTTTGGTAGTTGGAGTTAACAGGTAGCCAGCTACTGTTGCCTTCAGTAAAACCAGCATTAACTTTGCCATCCCACTGCATGGGGGATTTCTCTGGAAAGGTCACCTAGAAAATAAGGTGGTGATTAGTATATTAAAAAGCTATCCCTTGAACAGCATGTTCTCACATCTTCCAAACAATCATGATTTCAGTATTGCTTTCTTTGGTTTAAGTTAAAATTTAATAAGAAGGATGTAATCCTGCTCCAAATAAACCAGTTCCTGAAATGGAGGAGAATGGATGGTCTCACATGCGTGTGTGTCTCTTCTCCCCAAGTTACAAGTGATAGGACAAGAGGAAATAGCCTCAAGTTGTTCCAGAGGAAATTTTGGTTGAACATTGGGAAAAAATTTCTTTACCAAAAGGATTGTTAAGCATTGCAAGAGGCTGTCCAGGGAAGTGGTTGAGTCACAATCCCTGAAGGTACTTAAAAGACTTGTAGATGTGGCACCAATAGACATGGTTTAGTGGTGGAGTTGGCAGTGCTAGTGGGACTCTGTCATCTTAAAGGTCTTTTCCAATCTAAATCATTCTATGATACTGTGGATACAGAATCACTGGGTAAAAAGTGGAATCCCATCTCCTACAGTTGTCTCCCCTTGCAACAGATGGTTGGATGAAAGTTTACTAATGACAGTTAATACAGTTTGATAAAGATCTAGACATGCAGTGAGTGAACATATGAGGTAATGATCCCTAAAAAGAGGTGCTGTTAAAATAATAACAGTAAACAACAAGTAAATGCTATTGAGTGTCTGTTCTTTTGTACCCATCACACTTTTCTCCTTAGAACTCTTACAGCTTACATTTGCAGGGGGTACAATTTGGGCAGGATTGTTTATGTTAGATAACATTATTTCCAAGTGCAAAAACTTTATTGAAAACCATCTTTTAGCTGATTAAAAAGTGTCAGTGTAAAAAGTCTGAAGTTCTTATTTTGAAGATTTCAGAAAAATTCTGAAGAAGCTTCTTTACTGTTACTGAAGAGCTGCCAAAAGATCTGACACTTAAATTTAATGATATAAGAGGGCATGAAATATTTTGCACATACTTTGAGTGTTTGTTTTCCATGAAACCTGTTTTTTGTATAAAGGGCACTTTTCAATACAATCTGTCAGAACAGCAGCTCAACAAAAGAAATTGTCACTTTGCTTTGTGACATTATAAATAACAGGTTTCTCCTTTTAGCATGTTCTGAAAAGCAGGGGAAAAAAATCCCCAGTTTTCAACACTGGTAACGTGCTCTTTCATCTTTACCTCTTTTAGCTTCTCCTGAAGTGTTTCAAATGCTGAGGCTAAAAACTATAACCTGAGCAAATTCTCTCCATCTTCCTAAGACACCCATTAATCAGAGAATCTTCCTTTCCAGATTGAGTGAAGAGTGGGTTTGCATTGTTACAAAGCCATAAGCCACAGGGTAGCCACTAAAAGAGAGTTAAACCTTGAGGACCTAAGGGCAAGCTACTTTCCTGAAGAGTATCATTCTGTCACAGCAGTAATCAGCAGCAGTAACAAACTGCAGGAGATACTTTGACCTAGGTGTTTCGCAGAGGAAATGAGACTTCTTTTTAAATCACAGAGTCGTTTCCTCATGTCTGAATCTGACAAACCTGGTGATGATTCTGTGCTTCTTCAAGTACCTCTTTTCCCTTTGATATAAAGCTACCAACACCACTGGTAACATCATTAGAGGCTGTCTCATTCCCTAACAGAGGCTTTCCCCTGCCATAGGACCACGTTCTCATGGTGCTCAAAAATGGTCATGAGAGGCAGAGCTAAGCTGTTCCCTTCTGGGCGTGACCTTTTCTAGTCATGCTCATACATCTTGGGCAACAAGACAAAACAGAAGCCAGGTATGATCATAGAAGAGACAAGAAATTACAGGGGCTGAACATGAAAGCTCTTAAGTTGTGCAGGTCAGCACAGTGTGAAAGGCACAGACACTTCGTTTCAATCCCTTGACCTTGAATAAACTTCTGAAATTTTGTGTCATGTAACAAACATCCTGTCATGTGTTACTTGTAGATATGATCAATTGAGCTAGGCACCTGGTTCCCAGGCTCAGGTACCTAAATCTTTTATAGAAAGGGATCTAAAACACAAATCAGAAAACCCAGCAAAACAAAGAAAAACCACTTCTGCTTGCCACCAGGCAGTGCTAAGCAGGTGCTGGTCTGTACACCCACCCCATTCTGGAGATCCCTCTGTCAGAGGGCTGTGGCTTAGACAGACACCTTTGCATGGTCAGAGCAAAGCAGCCTGCAGGAGATGGTGACTGTAGCTACTGTTTCTCACGTACTCCAATTTAGCAGCCAGGAAATAATGGACTTTGGCAGAGTGGTTAGGGTACCTCTGTGGGAGGAAGGAGATAGTGACTCGGTTCCTCTTGCCTTGGAGGACTGCAACACACTTCTCCTAACCACTAGCCCAGGCCAAGTGTTGGCACTTGCTGCCCTTTCTGCTGAAGCAAAGCCAAGCAAAACCACTCCAAACCATGCAAAACTGATCTGGCAGAGATCAGATTCCGGAGACATGACTGAATTCTAGCAGTTTGGACACACATCAAGGCCTTGGTTCTGGTCTCTGCCCTGGCCATTTCCCTCTGCTGTCCAATGGTTTTGACACAGCAAACACAGAAAACTGTCAAAACAGTAATAAAGACTGGATTTGGTTAACAAAACAAACCTCCTTGTACTTCTGAGAGTTCTGTAACTCAGAACTAAGCAAACACAGGATCAGAGTATATAAGCTCTTCACTTACATTTTCTGATGCAATGTTCTCCATGCCTATTTCTTCACCATAGTAAGTTACAGGAGTACCAGGGAGGGTTAGAAGTAGCATGTTCATAACATTGACATACTCCCTCCCAATCCGAGATGAAATCCGAGCAGCATTAGGGCTTCCAACCTAAGGAAAACATCATTCCATTAAGCAGAAATGATAACATTTCATGCATTTGTGAAAGAGGTTAACTAATTTTAGAAGGTAGTAAGTTTTTTCTTTCCCCTCCAGACCTTTGAGGGCAGTTATCAGGGTTTTTTTTATCTTGGTGCCAGTACAAATTACCACCCAAATAATTTATCACATAGAAGCCCTGCCAGCAGCACATGAGGCAGAAGTGTGGCGACATGACAAATCCTCAGATTTCTGCCATTTTCTCTGCTGTGTAAAAGTGGTGCTTGTTTTGAAAAGATGTCTTGCACATCCCAATCATGCTTCCTAGCAAAGACCAGCAAAGTTTTAAGTTACTGCCCTCAGCTGCCTGCTCTGTTCTTCCTGGCCCTGGGAGGTCTCCAGAATCCACTGCACTGAGTCAGCTTATGGCCAAAGATAATTGTACCAGTCCCATCCTCACCCATGGTTTAAGCCAATGCTCCATACTACACTCGGGACACCAAGGAAGAGGCATGATCATAAATTTCCTTCTGTCACCCTTGCATGGGGAACATAACTGTTACCAAACAGCAGAACAGCCAGCCAGCTGGCCAGTGCCAGCAACTGCAACTGCAGCAGCTGAGAGTTTCACATGGATATCTACTGTTCAGCCACGGGCTCAGGCTGCTGCAGATCTTGTTGTGGGTGGGGAGGTTTCTATCACTGTAATAGGAACTATCACCTATAGGTTTCTATCACCTACAGGAACAAGCCTTTCCTGTAAGAGTTGGTCTAGAACTCTTACCGCCCAGTTTGGCCATTTTCCTGCAGGCATGTTTTTCATCCACAAGTTGACAGCCTCAAAAATGCTGTTGCCAGACAGATTTTTCATGTTAATTAGGTTGAAATTGAAGGGAAAATCTGCCTCTTGGATAAAAGGTGTCCCATAATACATCATTACTGCTTCAATGTCTTCTTTTTCATCACCATCAGAACCCATAAACCTACAAAGAAGTACACAAGTACCTTTTTTTGGCTCATTCTTGGTTGGCACAGAGCAGAAGGAAGCTAGGAATGGTGTTGGACATACATATAAAATAACATAGCATTAAAAATTATGTTCATTTCCCTCCTCCCCATCAAAAAATGGAAGCAATATTTTGTAAAGCAGCCAAGGAGACAAACAGAAATATTTCTTGGAAATTTCAGCAGAAAAAATCTACAACAGTCAAAAAAAGACTTAAGTATCTGACTGAAGTCTTACTTTTCTGAATCCACATCCACACACTCTATTTCAGCAATTTCCATGCTCTCCTTTACCGAAAAGGACCTGGGGGTGCCTCAAGTTGAACATGAGCCACTGATGTGCCCTGGCAGCAAAGGTGGCTAACAGTGTCCTGGGCTGCATTAAGAAGAGTGCTGCCAGCTGGTCAAGAGAGGTGATTCTTCTCTTCTACTCCACATTGGTGAGGCTGCATCTGGAGTGTGTTGTCAAGTTCTGGGCTCCCCAGTACAACTGAGTCCAGCAAATAGCCAGGGACTAGAGCATCTCTCCAATGAGGAGAGGCTCAGAGAGCTGGAACTGTTCAGCCCAGAGAAGCCTCAGAGGGATCTCATCATTGCATATAAATACATGAAGGGAGGATGCAATGATGATGGAGCCAGGTTCTTTTCAGTAGTGCCCAGTGTCAGGACTAGTGGCAATGAGAACAAGCTGAAACACAGCAGGATGTTCCCTCTGATCAGGAAACTCTTTCCTTGTCAGGGTGATTGAGCCCTGACACAGATTTCCCAGGGAGGCTGTGATGTGTCCATTCTTAGAGATGTTCAAAAGCCTTCCAACCTTAGCCATTCTGTGATTCTGTGGGCGACCAGCTCCAGGCAGCCCTGATGAACAGGGCTGGTTGGACCAGATGACCTCCAGAAGTCCCCTCCAAACTAACCTGTTCTGTTATTTTTAACAATCTCTGACTATGTGTCTGATGTGAACTGCACTATTAATTACAGTGTCCCTGAGATCCAAATGGTTGCCTACTCTGCTTTTGTGCAGTCCATAGATATAGCAGAGCTACCAGGGTCATATTTCCCTTGCACACTAGGGAAGAGACAGTATAACCTATGCATCACTATTTGCATGTGAAGAAGAAAACTTTATATTAAAAAAACAAGAACACCACTTCACTGGTAACAAGAGGGTGACAAATATTAGAGAAAAATCCACTAGCTGTAATAGTGATTACCTGTATCGGCCAGGTTCACTGCTGAACTGATTCATGGTTTGACGGAAGCTACGGATGATATCATGCATACCAACTTGCGTGGTCGTGTAGTCATGGTACAGCTGGGAATAGGCTGTGATACTCTCCTTAAGATAGAATACAACATTTCCCACTAGTTCATCAATATTTTAGATTTCAGAACTCTCCAAATTCTTCCTGTCCTTTCCCGAGACAATGCACCTGTACAGCACAATTTTAACTGACATTTGTTTAACATACTGACACTAACAGCACAGAGCTGAACTGCACTTCAGCAACTCTAAAGACATGATAGCAGATGGCTGATTATTTTGGATCCCATCCGTCGAGAGGGAGAGTCAACCTGCAGCACTAACCAGCCAAGTCCACCTGCAGCACTAACCAGCCAAGTCCATCTGCAAGCTAGCACAGCAAGTACTGTGGCCACATATCAGGCTGGAAAGATGAACCCTGTTGTTGTGGTAACTTATAAAGACAACAATACTTGTGGAGCTGACTGGTTTTATGCTATCCCCAGCTCTGCAGGGGAACAGTGACTTAGTGCTGGCACTATCTGGAGATTCCATCATCAAGTTCACTACTTCAGCAAAAGCAAATATGCTTCTAAATGTGCCTGGCTACCTCTCACTGTGACATACTGCCAATACCAGACATTTTTTGCTTTACTCTGATTCCTACTAACAATGTAGGATATCTGCTAGTGACTGCTACGGAATCCCAAGCAGGCAAGAGCTCTGAGCTTACCTCCTGTAGTGGGCTCCCCAAAGACAACCAATCAACTATTAAAATCACAAGACTGGTCTTTTTAGACTATAAATTGAAAAGTAAATTATTTTAAACAGAAAATTCAAAGCAACACTCAGAACAAAAATACTAAGTGTATGTGGACAATTCTCCCACCCACAGTGCTCCTCCTGCTTGCAGGTATCTCACTGACCTACACCTTCAGCCCAGGGAACTTTCTTGTATGTGCTCCTCCTGCTTTCTAAGGGACAGGTTTGACCCAGCCTTCCTAACGCCACAGTTAAGATATGAAAAAGTAAAAACATACACTGTCTTGCTCCAGTAGGAAATACTAGGAAAAAAACAAAGACAACAATATACATTACTGGATTCAGGGACTTGTTCACTTGAGGCTCATCTCGGAGATGAGATGCTTCTAAAAGATATTTCACAGCATTGAAACTAAATCCATCGATTCCTTTGCCAAGCCAAAATTTGATAATATCCTAGATAAAGGTAAACATTGTTAAGTCCAAGTGAGCCCAACCCATTCAAAACAGTATATACTTAAAAAAACTAAACCAAACCTGTTAGGAGGTATTAATATGTAACAACCTATGTTTTAATTTGTACTTCAAATTTTACTGGAAGTTAAAGTGAATCATGTTGATCTAATGTCAAACTAAGATCTAAATAAAGCATGACTTATTACTTCATCCAGTATAAAAAAAAGACTGGTCTGTAAGGTTGCCTGTAATTCCCAACACCAAAGCTAGGGCATGCCTCCCTAAAAGCCATTTCTGACCTCATCCATCCAAAATTTGGGCTGTGCTAAGAGCTGTTGTTGGTCAACACCCACCATAACTCCACACAATTAGGACACAGTCATTCCAACAGGCAAGAATATGTTATTCTGCACAGACCACGTGCCACCAATTTTCTTTTTATACAACAAAGCTCTTAAAGCATTTGTTCTCTCATTTGACCAATGTGCAATTTTTATTTTCAAGTTTATTTGTTGATTTGCAGGAACATGAAAAATTCTTATCCAAGTTAATTGCTACTGATTTGTAATTTCATTATGAATTTCAGAGATTAGTCAGTATTAGTAAAATTATATCTTACTTCAGTAGCTATTATATTACTACAGTTTTAACTGAAGTTTGAACAAAACTCTAAAGTTCAGTCTCTCGAGCAGTTTCTGCAAGCATTCAGTTCAGAAGCTCTTCATCTGAAGAAAAAAAGGTTTGGGTTTTGGTTTTTGTTTGTGGTTTTGTGGTTTTGTTTTAATTTAAAGCTATTTTAATTTAAAGCTATTGAATTGTCTTTTAAGTGTATGCAGTATACAGATGCAGATAGAGCAAAACTCCCTATCTCCCACTTATCCAGAAGCTCAGGCATTCCTTGTAATTCAAATCAGCATTGTCTCACTTCCTTGAAAATGCAAACAAACACCTCTTTGGGAAATCAAGGTGCCAGCTCCACGTTTGATTGGCTGATTAACAGCTCCTTGTATCAACAAGATTCTGCCCAGATATCTTCTCTGTTCAATTGGTTTAATTCTGACCATCTGCATTTGAGAAAAACCTTAGGCTGGAAGCACTGCCAAGAGTAAGTAGTAGCTAAACAAGGGGATGGAGAGTCTCTCACTTCAGGAAAGATTGGAAAAGGACACCTCCGTTTAATCCACTTTAACAAAAGCTGAAGGGAGATGCTGTCAGAGCTCAACAACAAATAAGCATAAACAAGAGTGGGAAAAGCTCTTTCAGCTGAAGGATAGGTTTGATTCACAGAGAACTAAGTATGAACACTTTGCAAATAAAGTTAGGCAGAAAAGTAGAGGGTTCCGGAATCATCAAAACAATTTTAAGATAGCCTTTAGTGAGAAGGAAAAGGGAGAACTTTTTGAAGTTCCAAAAACCCATCAAGATCTTGCCAGGCACTTGAGAGCCGGGGACTTAAGCCAGCAAAAAAAGCAGCAGTTGTACCTTCTCAAAATCCAGATGCCTGTGCCATTTCCCACTGCCAGGACTTTCACTCAATGACGATTTTATTTGGGTTTTTTTTGGTTGCTTGTTTGCTTTCAAATTAAAAAGACTTGAAGCAAAGTAGCTCTGATACTGGAAGCATTACAACATGAAGCTTGAATTTTGCTGACAAACTTAATGTTTGTCTAGACACCTTTGTGTCAATTTTTACATGCACTGCAATCCTTTAATTACTTCAAACTAGACTGTAAATTCCATAGCACAAACAATCAGAGAAATTAAAGTGTAGAAATAGCTACTTTGCTGTTGGTGTAGCAGCAGCAGGTTACATACTTACATGGATTTCTTGTTGGACAGCAAGGCTGCGAAAATTTAAGTCTGGCTGTTCTTTCCCAAACTGATGAAAATAACATTGCTTTCTCACATCATCAAACTGCCAGCTGGAATTCCCAAAGACACTCACCTGCTCACATAAAGGAGGGGGAAAAAATCAGTACTAACTTAATGAGCATTTATTCCTATGCATACTTTACGACGTGGTGTATTACAAACATTTAATAAAGCACAAAATGCCTAATCTAATTACATTTCTTTCTCCCACTAGTTGCTCTAGTTATGTTTCACCATACATATTTCTTGTTTGTTGTTCTGGGATTGTTTGTGGTGGTTTTATGTTTGTTTTAAGTAGATTTTCACTGGGAATTATTCCGATTACAGGGGAAAATATGGATGTGAACATTTATTTTGGAATTGTTTTTGCTGAAACTTATTAAAATATATTTATTTAATTTAGAGCTTTCAGCAATCTGGTATTACCCCTTTGAAGCACCAACAACAGTCAGCAAGTTGAAATGTTATCTTTGTCTAATCATCTCAGTAACAAAAGATTCCAAAAGCTAAGATAGCTCTTGACTCTGTTTAAAGGAAATTACACCAGCCAGTACAAAATAATAATTCCACCTTGAGTTTTCAGAATATACAAGTTCCTACTCATTCACCTGTCAGTTCAGATTTCAAATAAATAGAGTTGAAACAGGCACCACACTTTCTGGCCTGATCATCTTCCAGAAAAAAGGGGAAAAAAGCCAAACCCACACTGTTTTGTTTCCCTCCTCACCATTTACGATTTCAGAGGAACTGAGATGAAGTTTCTAGAGCAGAGTACCCAGACACAGAAGGGGGCATGTGTGAACAACTTGTGCAGAACTATCCCTTTTTGTCTTTGTTTAATGAGCAAGGATCTAACTCTGACACAAAGAAATGAAAGCAATTTTTAGAAGTCTCTTTGAAGGAACTCCTTCCCCATCCCAAGCTGGTTTAAATATCAGTCTGCACTAGTTCATTTAGTAACATTAGTTTGTACCTCTCAACAGTCATTTATAATGCAGTGTACATTGGGACAATTATGTCACAGCTGCTTTTGCTGTGTGGCAGCCTGCATCCAGCTTGGGATTTGCATGTGTCCCTTCCCATGTTTACCCAGTTGTTTGGAGGAGCAAATGAGCCAGCAGCCTGTGCGCAGTTATGCCAGATGTAGTAGTCTGTGTACTTCCCAGTCCGATTGCGACTCAGCTGAAACCATCGGTGTTTGTCACTTGTGTGGTTTGGTATTAAATCTATTATCACCTTTAACCCTTGGGGGGAGAAAAAAAAAAATCAAACCATAAAAACAAATGTTTCAGCTTCTTCCATCCCAGAAGTCTAGCAAAAGAGAGGGGAGAAAAAAACCCAAACACCACCATGAAAATAGACAGAAATCCTCAGATTACCAATACAGTTAGACCACTTAAGAGTCTGCAAGTAGCTGCAAGACATCTTGCTGGCACTGCTCCCCAGCCCATTACTGGGGAAGGAAAGAAGGGAGCAGAAATAAAAATCAGAACAGATTCCTGCTGTTAGGAACTATTTCCACTAACCTTGACTGTAACACCTGTCTCCCAGCTGGGAAAGGCATTTCAGTCTAGCATCAGTGAGCACATGTTCATCCTCATCCTTCCTAAAAACTAGGCATTTTTTTAAAATCCCAAATTTTCTGGGACTGGCAAACCATTTTCTATTCAGCCCAATAGCTGTTTGGGGAAACGTTCTGTCTAAGGTGTAAACACACCAACCCAAGGATGTAATTGCAGGAAGGAAGCTTGTGCTCCCTCCCAACCCTGTAACCGTTTTCCTGCTTTCTTCAGAAAGCAGCTGTGATAAAATCCAGTCAGAAACAACTGCATCTCAGTCTTGCTCTCCTAGACTATTGATGCCCTCACCATATGCACCAGGGAGTAGACAGTACATCAGCCCACCACCCTTGAAGGAGACTATTCCTTGCAGAGGACATAGAGCAGCCTGATGCCACTGTTGTGGCTCCCCACATCTTCAGTCCTGCTCCTAGCACTCAAGGCCAGGAAACAGTAATCTTGCACTGCTGGGGAATTAATACATACCTGCTCAAAGACACCATGGGGGAATTGCTACATGGACGAACTGAAATCTCAGATCATAACCTAGTGCTACAAGGTACACCTGTATAATACAAGTGGACATCTTTTTAATAGAGTTGCTGTGCTCAGAGTTTCAGCTTACCTCTGTCATGTATGGCTGCAAGTAGATTGTCAAAATCACTCATTGACCCAAACATGGGATCAACATCATAGAAGTCTTCAGCTCCATATCCAAGGTCTTTTAATGGGGACTTAAAGAAAGAGGTGATCCAGATGGTTTTTATATTCAAATATGTAATATGATCCAGTTTTTCTTGGATACCTATTTAAAACAAAAGGGCATAATCTGTTTTGTTGGTTTGTTTTTTTTTTCCATAGTTTTGCCATGGGCTTTCAAAGATGGTACACAGGTCCCTTTGATACACAAGCATCCTCTGTTTTCACTGATCTCAGGTAGCAGGGCAATCTCGACATTTCTTCAGGATAGCATGAGGTCACAGAACAGAAACAATTCAAAGCCACTTCTAAAAGGAACATAAAGCAGAAATTTTAAACAAATCAGATCGAAACAAATTTCTGTTCTGTATTATAAAAACATCTACAACTTCATTTACTAAATTTAACACTCACTTTTGAAAACAAGCTCCTATATTTTGTTAAAATAAAGCAACAGAATTGCTTTCCCATTTCAAGGAACATCAATTAATCCTCAGACCATCCAAAGGGAAGCACAATTTTAATGCAAAGATCCCAAGAATTCCCTGCTTTAGGAAAAGTCTCTTACAGGTTTTTTTTTCCTATTGTTTTCTGTAAGGACACCTCACATCAGCCTCCTTTAAGTATTTGTAAACCCTAATCTTTCTTATCTTCCTGACATGTTACTGCTGGCATGCAACCACAGAAACATTTCTCCTCTTCACTTGCCAGTACCTTCTAGGTAGCACTTCTTGTTTAGAAATCTACTGTCCATTATGGTGTTGAGCCTTCCCTTTCTGAAACAGTAGCTAAGCTACTGATAAGTGGCATAGTCCCTTGGCATCAGGTACCCCTTATCAATGCATTCCTAAGAGCTCAAACCCAGCTAGACCATGAACAAAAAGTATCACATCTTTCTCTCCTCTCTGTCAGTTTCATTCTTCCTCATTTTTCCTTATGGAAATGCAGCCAACCGAAGTGCTTAGCAGCACCCATCCTCCTGAATTACTTCAGTTTTGTGCAGGTATTTTACTCTGATGGCAGCTGTGCCACTGCTCTCAGCTTCACATCTAAATATTAGTTCTAAGTCCATGCTTAGACTTAGCAACTTGTGCAAGCAGCTCTTGTGTGTTGCTATTAATGATTAGGCAGATAACTTTTTTTCCCTTCTCCATTAGGGTGACTTTCCCTATTGGACTTTACAGTGACTTTTTAATGTACACACCTGTATATGTGTACATAGACAACTGCTATACTGCTTCGCATGTACCAAGGATGGAAATTCACTTACCTTTCAGATCCCCATTCCCATCCATGTTGCTGTCCTTGAAGGAACGAGGATAGATCTGATAAATAGGACTAGCCTGCCACCAGTCAAGGCACTTTGGGGAGAGAGCAATAATTGTAATCGTAGCACACACAAGCATGATGGCAGCGGCAATTATGAGCCAGAAAAGAATCTCCCTGGTGACTCTGTATCGGGCTTGGCTGGAGAACTTCAGCAAGACTTCCTTCGGCATCCCCGCATAGGGCTTCAACACGGGTTCCTCTACAGCTGCTGGGTCCACATCAACCATGCATGTTTTTGGCATTTCTTCTTGGCTACTGGCATCGATCTCCTTGTCATCAAAAGCTTCATTTTGAACAAATCCATTATTCTCAACACCTTCCTTCTCCCTCAGCTCCATTGCTAAGCTCTTAGCTTCCTCCTCAACCATTTTACTTTGTGGATCTTGTCCTGGAGACTCTGGCCACAGCAAGGAAGCGTTGCTAACTCACCTTTGTTCAGTGAAATGAGAAGCAGCGTAATTAGCATCTGAGTTTATAATCAATCCTGACTGGTCAAAGTTCAAAAAGAGACAAAAAGGGCAAAGTGCTCCTGCTCTTCTGCATAATAGGCATCTTCAAGCAAGATAACAAAACACTACAAGAAAGCAGTGTCTTTCAGGGTGGTAAGCCTAGTGCTTGTACCAGCCAAGCAGAGTTATGCTTACTGTTGCTCTCTCCAGTACACCAACACCAAACTTCTCTTCGACAGCAGAGAAAGGAAAATTTGGAGGTTTTTTTTGTTTGGAGGTTTTATTACTTATAAAAGATATAGTAAATATGCAGCTTTCCAGACTGGTCATGGTCTCCCCTGCCTAAAAAAAGTCTGAATATTAATCAGTAATTTAAATATGGAAAGCAAGAGAACGAGGTGTTGACAACTTGTGGCCCAAAAGCAACAATACAAACTAAGTAAGAAGATAAGACACAAAGGTCCCTTGGCTTCTCACAGCTCAGAACACAAGCCCCCAAATTAACCCAACCCAGCCCATCCATAACTCTTAAGCAGTAACAAGATAAGGCACATGCCGATCCTGCGATTCACAGCACGTGACAGCTTGTTACACCCGGGCTATCGCCAAGGCACGACTGAATAGCTCTGCACAGGCAGGAGTAAGAGTCAAGAGTGAAAACCCCATATCCCAGTATTAAAATTTGTTTAAAGGAAAGCGACCTCTCTCTTCCTCCTCTTTCCTCCTTTTCTACTTCTCTATCCAGAAAAAAAATCGTTGCCCAAAGTCTGCACAATTGTGCCCTAAGCTTCAGAAGCCCCTCCTGCCAGCGAGCCTGCCTACCCCACACATGCCCTCCAGCCAGTGCCTCTGCCCGGGCATACCAAAGGAAACACAAAGTAATATACATTTCGCAAGGAGCTGCCCAGGACCATCAGTGTCTCAGGGAAACTCCCACGGGCAACTGCAGTGGAAGAGAGATTGGCTTTAGCCTCAGAAAAGTATTTATGATGTTTGCCCCCTAACCACAAAAGAAGTTTATTAACTAATGACTGACAAAAATTCAGCATGCATTATTCAAACGATTTTTTAAAAGCTCTGTTATTTCTTCAGTACCTGAGCTAAGAAGAGATCTTTTTCTCTAACAGATTTAATCCTTTTCTTCCTCACAGCAGTACCTGAGCAGAGTCAGGTAGTTGCTGGAGCATCTGAGGTAACAGCAGTAGTTTCAGTGCCTGCAATTCAGTATTGCCAGGAAATTCAGAAGCAGGAAATTGTTTGGAATAGTCTTCTATCTAATGAGTCCAGTCTTAATATCATTGTATCAGTAAGTGGTAAAAGTTTCCTGGCAGGCACAGTACACTTGATGCATAAGCCTGTATTTGGTACAATGCCAACTACTTCCCCTCCCTGTTTCAATGGTTCCATTTCATTGATTTCATTTCTGACTGAAATAGGAAACCTGTAAGTATAGAAAAATGTTCAGATTGCATTACATACACCTTAAAACTGTAGTACTCTTCACCTTGCTCTTTCCCCAAACTCAGAAGTTTTAACATGCCCACAGCTTCCTGCACTACCCAAAAGCTTCTTCAAGCAGCCAAGCACAGTAGAAAACAAAGCAAGTCACAGGCAAGAGCAAAGGATGACCTCCTGCTATGGACATGTGGGTCAGCTGACATTAGACACACAAAGGGCTCAGTGCCAGGGCCAGGAAAGTCCAGGAACAGACTCAGAGCACCTGCAGTTGTGGGCTGTTGGGATTTGTTTGGCATTTTTGGGGGTTTTTATTTTGCCTTCCCCATCCCGATCATTAAGCTTGTTTCTAAACTGTGGAGCTACCACAATACAGAATCAGAATTATGAATACAGCTCTATCTCTCTATATAAACACATATTCTGTGCATCTTTGCCTTGCTCTCCAGCAACATGACCATCCAAAAACCTCATTACTCACTACAAGAATAAAGCCAAGTCTCTCAGATCATGACACTGCAAAACCAATTCCTGTAAGATAAGGCTTGGCTCCTGCTGTGATTTTTAGAAAAAGAGAGGTGAGTAGTATGTGAAAAGAAAAAAAAAAAGTTGAAGACTGTCACTGAAAAATGTTAGCTAGTAGTAACACTGACAAGCAAATTGTAAGTTAGTTATTCTTCAAGCAGACATAGTGTTTTGTTTGCTTATTTGCTTTTTGTGTGTTTTTAAAATGCATTGCCAACCATAGCATAGCATCCAACAGGACCAGCCACCACCCTACTCATTCCAAGTTTTTTCTGCCTACTTGGAACAACCTCCCTGCATTTGTAGAAAGCAAAGTTACTCATTCATGCTTGAAGAGAACTGCATAACAAAATAGTAAAGTGTTAACAGAGACACCTTCATCATAGTGCTTCTTACTCCTTTCTCTGTACCATCATGCCTGACACCTGAGCCCACAGAACAGAGTCCAGCCATTCTCAGCCTGCTTGGTATCAACATCATGAATGCACCACACAGAATTTGCTGCAAGTCATGGTCAGCATTCCTTTTCAAAAATGCAGTGCAAATTTGAGGATCTTCACATTCATCGTTTTGCAGCATGGGCATGAAATGAGAGGACAGGTGTCAGAGCACTGACACACTTGAGACACAGAAGAGCATGCCTGCAAGTCTGAGAAAGCATCTCTGGTACATTACTTAGACACAGACATCTAATTCATCATAATAGCTGCTCAATAGGCAATGCCACATGTCTATAACAGAAGATGCTGGTTTGTGTCTAATTAGCCTTTAGTGCCAGTTTAATCAACTCAGCCCTGACCACTTGTTCCTGCCTTGCATTGCCCCCTGCCTTATGCCAGGTGAAGTATTTAGGCAGCTGCTCAGTAAACCAGATTGGGAAAAAGATTTGGCTGAAAAAAATAGTAACTTCATTCTTCAGACAATTCTATTCCTAATCTGACTGGTCCCCATGAGGCTATACCAATATTTCAGCCAGCACAGCACATGGAGAAGTGCAAGCAGGGAAAGGGGCCAGGACACAAAGCATAACCACTCAACTGAGCAACTGTCAAATAACAGCCTTCATGTATCACATTTGTTTTAGAACATCCCTGCCTGTCCCTTATAGAAACTATCATTTCACTTCCTGAAGCTGAAAGCAGTTAATTTTCTCTGCCACTTTACTCTGCTCTGGTGAGACTGCAGGTCCAGAGGAGGGCCACGAAAATGACCAGGGGGCTGGAACACCTCTCCTATGAGGACAGGCTGAAGGAGCTGGGATTGTTCAGCCTGGAGAAGACTTCAGGGGGGACCTACTAGTGACCTTCCAGTACCTAAAGGGAACTTATAAGAAGGCTGGAGAGGGCCTGTTTGCAAAGGCCTGGAGTGAAAGGACAAGGGGCAATGGTTTTAAATTGGAGAGGAGTAGATTTAAACTGGACATTAGGAAGAAGTTCCTCACCACCAGGGTGGTGGAACACTGGAACAGGTTGCCCAGGGAGGTGGTTGAGGCCCCATCCCTGGAGGCATTCAAGCTGAGGATTGACAGGGCTCTGGGCAACCTGATCTAGTTGGGGATGTCCCTGCCCACTGCAGGGGGGTTGGACTAGATGACCTCCAGAATCATTCTATGATTCACATCTACAAATGCTGCTGGAATCCAAGATGGGGAGAGAGTTTAAATTCTGTCAACAGCTTACCCCCAATTACACATGAAATCTGCAGAGGATCAGGGACCTAACCCCACTTCACCTAAGTACTACATCACTACTACCCAAAACAGTTTCCAAGTGAGCATTTCAGCCCGTCCCTTTTCTTCAGGCCAGTAAATTTAAGGGCAATAATTGCCTGCATGCACATGTGCACCTCCTCTAAAGATACAGGGAAGTTACCCTTCACATGCATACTTCTTACAATTAATAAAGGCCCACTTAGCATTTCAGCAGCCAGAAGCTGCCACTTCTCTCCATACACAGGGTTTGGAAATCCTTACTTTCCCCTTATTTGAACATCTTGCAAGAGCACAATGACCAATGCCTGCTCTGTGAACCCTGCTGTGCAGGAACTGTGTCTTCCAAAGAGCCCCTCTTGTCTTCATGTAATCCCCAAGTAACATTTAAGGCTTATTTATACCTTAAGTAGGACAGATCATGTCTTAATTGCCAAGCACCCAGTTGAGGATTATGCTGCTGCTCTGGTAGATAAATGTAACGTGCAGGAGCCAGAGGCTACCTACAGATGAATCCATATGCACTAAACTCAACTTTCCTCCAGATGAGGGAGGCTACAGGGCACACAAAGATACAGGGACACACTAAATTACTTTAAGGTTAAAACAGAACATTAATTATCCTGGAAACTACAAAGTAGCTGTCTTGGTGAATATACTTAAGAGTTGGACTGACTGTGCTTACAGCCAGATTTCAACCATTTTTCACATCAACTCCACATTGCTGTAGAAGAAGAGCTGAAGCACAAGCAGGTACCACTTAGGCTGGACATCTGGGCCTTGAATACTAAAAATTCTTCTAGAAAACCTGGTGAAAGAACATCAAATAAGTGATCAACTACCACAGACCGTGGAGAACAAGCTCAAGAATCTACTACCTCCTCCTATGTGGTTTTCGTCAGATTGAAAACAAAACCACATAGGTTATTTTATTACAGACCTATTTGTTCCCCCTCCTTTCATCCTGAGGAGTTGCTTGCCTTAAAACTATTTGACAAAGGGAAACTGTAAACTTCATCTTGAGAGATGCAGATCACCAACAATTCCCACTGAGCTTTAACTTTTTCCTTTAAAAATACATTTTATGTGTGCAGGGATTATGGTTTTGGCTTGCTCTCAAGAAATTCTGAAATGGTTCCCTCCTGAGCAATTTTATAGTTTAGCAGGAGTAACTAGCCAATGCAGCTGCATTTGTAGAATCTACTGAAAAGCATTAAATAGTAAAGAAAACATTTCATATTCTGTGCCAGTTAGTCTGTTTACCTCAGGATTAGATATGGAAACAAAACCAATCGGTATGTGGGCAGTAATAGCTACTATCTCTACACAGATTGCCATGGTTATTTCTGTAAGATGAAGGGGTTAATTTCCGCAAGAATTTCTCATATATTATTATTTAGATGCAGTAACTGGTTAAATAGTCTGCTGTTTGGCGCTATACAAATGTCAAATAGCTTGCCAGTTACTCGCTATCATAAATATTACATTGAAAACCAAACAGAGTAGTGATTAAGCACCCTAATGTGCTAAATGTTGGAAGATTTTTATCATTAAAAAGTTCTCTTGCTTGATGTTTCTCATTAAATGGTTTACCACTAGAACTGGTCTGGCATAATGCAATTCACCTCCAAGTATTACCACATTATTTACGTAATCAGGGCCAGCTTTTCACCTGTGTGAAGAGGCCAATATTATGGTTGTCATTTTTTCTTGTGGCTCCCCCAAGACTGATGAATAATCTGACCTTAAAAAGTATGTTTCATTCAGCACTAAAAAAGTCCTCCTTTGATGTAGAGGGCAGCCATCGAGAGAGATGCTCTCAAGGAATACATTTCTTACACAGCATCTTTTACTTTGGGTGTCCCTGAGTGTGTGTGAGGTTTCTGCCATCAGCCTGAAGTCCTGGGGTGTGGCCAAACATAACTGCATGGGACACCAGGACATGGTTTGGTGAGGGCTTTGTCAGGTTTTTTTTAATGCGCTTAGTCCACTATTGGTGGTTAAAGGTTAATAGCATTATAAATGCTGTAGTTAGCTATTGCTTGACTTGCATGACATTTTCAGGAAAAGGTTTCAGAGTCACTCAGGCCCTGGCCTCCTTGGGTGATCAACATTGCTGTCCTCTCCCACTATTTTTAATGAAAACAATTATCCTCTAATTCTTGCTGTTACCACAGCTGCAAGAACATAAGCATGCAGAGCTGACTCCTGGCATCCCCTACAGAGTCACACACTATTGTCACACATCCATAGAAACATTTACTTGAAACTCCAGGTTTGTTTGTTGCCTCTTCAGGAGGAAGCTCACTCATACAACTGCACCCTTCTCAGTTTACACTGCTACCACACTTCCCTTTCCAGCATTAGTCAACCATATTTCTGTCCTAGACTGTGATAATTTAGAAAAACTAATCCATCAAACCTTTAGCAATGAGAGACCCAGACCTTCATTTTACCCATGTATGAGCTCCAGATGCTCAGCATAGCATTAAACCCTGAAAGATTGCCGCTCAAGTTTTGATGGCTATAAAGAGTGAGACTTGGTGCTATTGAAAGATCTCTGAAATGGGAAATACATTATAATATAGACATAGTACAGCTAGGCAGCCCAACAGGAAGCCAAGCAGAAGCTCACAATTAAAATGGCTTTGCAGTCAGCGCACTGCCACCACATGCATTCTTTGGGTTATCAAAAGACAGCATCCCATAGGAAACTACATCTATCCTTGCTAGAATTTATCTCTGACAACAATTTACATTCACGGAGTAGTAACTGAGGAGCAAGTTTCAGTCTGTTAAGCACTAAATACTTCATCACATGGAAGGATGACAGGATTTTCAGGAAGGAGCTGTCAGGCAAGGAATACTGTGTTCTGCCCCTGACTCCTCCACAGGGCTGACCATTGCATGATCACAACTACTGTCATACTATACTAGCTGTGCTATTTTCACAGTGTCTCAATTTCCCCACCTGCAGGAATCACACATGTAGCATCACAGTTATGCACAGCAGTCCACTCTGCCTCATAGGAGCTTAAAATAATGAGTTTACTCCTTCCCTGTCTCTATCAGTGCATCCAGGTAAGCCTTCTTGCAACTAACTTGCTTTTTCACATATATCACAGGCATTTCATGATCAAACCTACTCAGGCTGTGTTCCTCTGAAATAATTCTCTGCTGAAAAAGCTGAGAAATCTCCAGTATCTATACAGACAGCTTCACTCTGTAGTACCCAATTTGCATCCCAAGGCTTTTACAAATGGCCATTTGTGACCAATGGTCATTATGGTCTAGCGACAGAAATGTGAACTCTCTACTAAATTTGCCTGGAGTTTTTCTTCAACTCTCCTTAAGGCAACAGAGCACGTAAGAAAGTGAACACTGGGAATATAACCCAAGTATTGGAAGGTGTAGAAGCCAAACCAAAACAAAAGCAACAACCAAAAAAACCCAACAAAATCCCCAACTCTCCAATTTAGGTGGACTGACCTAGTCAAGCTGCATATAGAAAAATAAGGACAGCCAAGAATAGAAGCAAGAAGTACTGGTTAATGGAGAAGGAAATTCTCAGTAATCCAAATCAGTCTGTAAATCCAAGCACTACAGCAGAGAGAAGCTTTAAGAATGTTTTTGAAGAAGGAAAAATAAGGTATTTGAGGGAGCATGACCTTTCAGATGTAGAAAGAGCAAAGCACAGCAGCACCAATGAAGCATGTAACAAAGTGAAGGATGGAAAAGAAAGAGAGATAACCTCAAGAGCTGAACTAAACTCAAAAGGGAGGCACAGTCATGCTAAAATGCAAAAGCTAATTGTGTCTTGATCAACAGAGAAGCAGCTAGGTAGGAATGCAAGATGGCACAAAGCATAGCTAAGTCAGATCTGTACAGCAACAGTCAAAATAAAACATGAGCAGGACAAGATCAGACTAGCACACAAAGAAAGGGCTTACAAATATGCATGAGACCCCAGGTGGAGTTTAAACTTTGTAAGCTGCATACTTACCTGGATCATACTGCAAGAGTTCAGTGACCTGAGTACCTTCTTGTGGTTTTGTCAAGTTCTTTCAAGTCTGGCAGTACACCATGCAGTTGCTCACCTGCACCAGTGGAGCTACCTCCCTCTGATTCAAAGCACATGAAGATCCAGTTTATTAAGATGAACCTTTCACTGTAGTTAACCTCTCACATAAGCCTTCTCAGAAGGTCAGGATGACACCACTTATATTTGCACCTATTTCTTTATTACCTATTCCATTTAACATGTTAATAAGGATTAGTTAAAACAAATCTATTTTGCTCAAGCTTATTAGAGAGCAGATCTGAGAAATGACATGGACTACTCTGTTCCAGGAGAAGTCATGAAAATTAAGAGATGAAAAGAATCAAGCTGAATTTGTCAGAAAGATCCGAGGTGGAAGAGACAATCTCAGCATTCTGCATTAGAATACAGACAATATAATTAAGAGAACCCATTTTTAAAACAAGTTTTAAAGTTGACAAGTTATGGCACATACATTAACAAATTTTATCAAATATTCAGACTTCTCACACTAAGAACAAAGTCAACAAGCATATTATTCCCCCCCCAGGCTGCTGAAATATGAACAGTATTTTGATTAGAATCCAGAACCATGGTTAGAATCCAGAACCCAGTGGATGCATGAATAGGAAGTAGTACAGTAGTATAGCACTTATTTATAGGAAAAATGATGTCTTGATTTACATCTTGTAGCTGTGCCAACTATGAACCTTCTCTTTGAAAATTCTACGTACTTGCTTCACTTCCATATAATAAAAGCATAAACTTTTATTTCAGGGACACCATCCACATCATGCTAAAAACCTGCAGATTTAAATGTTCATAGGACTGGAGCCTATGGAGTACAAGAACTCTCACTAGGGGAACAAGGTATTAAAATTCCAGTTCATGAGGAAAGCATGCAAGAGTTATGCTGTACAAGCAGATTCAACAAAAAGTTCAAAGAACTTACAGATTACAGTGCTTAGACTCAAAAATCTACAGAATGGTCATAAACACACCCATTCCACAGTAACACTGAGTATTCAGACAGGTTATTAGCATGCAGGATCAACAATATGGATGATTTAACTTTCCTTTCCCTCTCAGCTGAGCAACTTCATTAATAAGTTAAAAAACACAGTAGAAGTTTTAACATAAGAGCATTTTATGTAGAGAAATTTCTATCTAAAACACTATACAAAAGTAAAACTTTATAGGTCTAATCTCAGATCTTTAAGAAACAAGTTGACTAAGTCAAGTTTGATCTGAATTTTTAGACTTCAAATGAATGCTCTTCCATAGCTGGAGTAAGACTCATTCCAGCTGAACACAGGACAGATTTGCCCTAGGAGCTCTAAATGTTGTTTGCACTCATTTCCTACAGGGAAATCCAGTAGGAGACTTCTGGCCCATTGTGAGGAAGAGCCACATTCGCTACAGAACACACATAAATCCACCTCTAAGTCATCTCATAAATCCTGTTTGGTTAGCTTTTTATATAGAACAATTCCATCTTTTTGGTAAATCCTTCTCAAGAAAATATAAAGCATATCACACTGTTTTAGCAATCCTTTATTGAAGATAACAAGTTGGTTATGTTCACTGTATTGTATGAAACATCACAATATCATACTGGGAAGGTACTATCAGTACAGGGTTAGACCAGAGCGGACAGTCTGAACAATAAACCATTTTGCATTCTTCATTCCCTATCTTTTAACAACCCCCCCCCCCAAAAAAAAACAGTAAAGGGACAAATACCTGTTAACATCATCATTTAGAACACTTTAACTTACAAGGCTAAAATCTAATGAATAAATAAAATATACTGTGGCAATAATCCTCTCTAGACCAAAAAAAATTAGATACACAGTGAATCAAAATGATTGGAAAAGCTGGCCTTCGGCACCAGTATGAAAGAGCTTGTGGTTTTTACAGACTCACCATGGGGATAAAGTTACAGAAAAATACCATGAATTCCATTTCACACAAAACCAGTTGATGACTGTCATTAGCTTAAAACTACACACAAGGGCAATTACATCCTCGCTGAAACACAGTTTAAACAAATAGGAAAATGTTTACAAGGCATCCACAGCATGTAAATCATGTACAGATGGATACATTCATTGTTTCCCCTCCCCAATAGCTTTTATTTTTAGATAAATACTTTACTCTTCCCCATTTTCAGCATTTACTGGACTCATTACATGCACAACTCAAAGAAGTCAGAAAAAAAGTCAAGGTTATTGCAAAAATAGAATTAAACTAAGAATCTTCAAGTACCTTACATGACAGCCACTCTGTACCATGCCCATTGCTTATAAAATGAAAGGTCATTGAACCCATGAAAATATCTCTAATATTTTCTTAATTTAAAATAGATAATTTTAAGTGTATTTATAGTAATCTCAAAGTGATAATTTGAACTTTGAAAATAATGCAAACAATTAAAAATTATACCCATATTACACAAGACTTCTGTCTGTATCTTAAGCTGAAAAAAAAAAATGAAAAAACTATAGAAAACCACATATAGAACAAAAAAAATAACAATTTACATTATAATAAAGGCAAATTTTCAGCATTTTTAAAAAAACCTGCAGCTGTGAGATGTCAAAGCAAGTCACTACTAACTATAAATTCATCAGTTTGGTTTTAAAAGATTTTTCTCTAGCAAGAGTTTAAGGGTGTGTTGTACACATGCGTAAAATTCTTACTGTTTTTAGATGCCTAGAATCTTCTTATATTATTGCCAAATACACTTATCTTCAAGCAAGCAGTAGGCAACGTATCACAATTTGGACACCGCAGGGAAACCTAACGGTTTGGTAATAAAGGTAAAACTGGAAAATTAAAATAAAAAACCCAAACACATCTGATAGCATATTGCCCAATTGAAATTACTTCCAAGCCACAGAGCTGCAAAGCCTTCCAACTTTTGTAAAGTGAAGCAAGTAATGTCTCGAACAATTATGTGTACTCTCTCCTGCTTGTGTGTTGCGTGTTTTATTTAGCCATAGTGTATCTTCAGAGTACACTCACAACCCCATGTACCTCACAGGTACAAATATCGATCTGCTGAGAGAACTGTTCCTTCCTTCCTTCCTTTTTAGGGCCAAAGTTCATTACAGATGTAATCAGTATGCCTGAGGCTGGTAAAAATACTGTAGTACAGGCAATGCTAAGAGTGGCAATATCAGAAAACACAAAAATGAACAAATGATGGAAAATTCTAACATCTTCCTGCCCATTTCACAAAATGTTGGAAATCCACCAGAATTTTTCCCTTGTATTGAAGAAAACCGTTTTAAAAGTTTTTTTTTTTCCCCCTTTCAGAATCAAAATCATTTTAGTAGATTTGTAAGGCTACCACGGATCTTCTAGATCTCCAGCACCCTACAGGAAAAGAAGAGGAGAAATATTACTACTTGCCAACACAAATGAAAACATTTTGTTGCACATTGGATTTCAGTGCCATAATTAAGTACAACACTTAGTGTAAGACAGAAGACATTTTCCTTTTTTTTTTTCTTTCCCCATACTTGCCCACTTCTAAACACAAACATTTTGTTCCTCAACTTCAAGAGGGAATTTACTTTTATAATTTACGAACCCAGTAAAGCTATTACAGCATACTTAAAAATACAGTCTAAAACTGTACCAAATCATATCTATCAAGAGTACTACATTTATGGACAACAACAAAAAAAAAAAAGAAAAAGAAAAACTATAAAACACTAAGGAACTCAGTTCTTCAGATATTCCTTGTCTACAAGAAATTCCTACAGGCTCTTTTTCATTAGGGTAGTGAAATTTGTACCTATTTTGAACAAAGACATTTTTGTGCAAGTGCTACATTATGAACTGACCACTGACAAGAATTCCAGATTTAACCTATTAGCAGATTAGTTACCACCACAGAAACTTCCCAGTATTACTATTGATCTACCCAAACGCACATACACACGTGTTGCATACCAAAAGACACAGAAAAGATTTGGTGGATGGTAAACTTAGGTAGAACAGTCAGTTTATTAATCTGTATGGCTGATGTTTAACTTGAACCTGAGAAATGTTGCAGAAGTAGAGGATTATGATGAATGTGCCAACCTCAAAATGACTCAAATATTTGTAGAAACTGATGAGCACCATGAGTTAATATCAGAAGCTACGCAAATTTTCAAGTCATGTTAGAAATATAGCATTTCAAAGAAATTTTATTACTTGCTTAAAAGAGTCAATATGCATACAGATATTATTCACAGCATACTCTTTATTTTAACTTCAACACAAATTCTTAGAATTTGACACTAGGTACTAAATCTAAGTACATTTTCATTTCTGGATATATGTTATGCTACAACCTGTGAAGCAGTAATACAGTTGTCTAGAAAAATCAATATTTATGATGAACATCAGATACAATCTAAATTGGAAAAAAATCACATTTCATGAAGAGTAAGTTACAACCTAAAATGTAATATCTTTTCTAATTTAGCTGTGAAACAAACTACACACGATTCAAATACAAACATGCAGTATGTGATGTTAGGGAAAACTACTGAAAAAAATTGCTAATTCAATTAATTTGCACAAAAGATACAATTACGTTGTGAATTACTTTACAATCACCAAACATACCATCAAAATAATTATTTAAGAATGTACTTAAAATGTTTTAAAACTTATTTTTGCATTAGCATGTTCGATTCCTATTGTTGGTGTCACAAGATTTAGAAAAAACAAGATCTCAAATAAGAAGTTAACTGTTTGCTACACAACATAATATGCAATTAATATAATAGTTGAAATTCTAAGGAAAAAAGAGCGTTGTATAAACAATCTGTATAAATAAAGTAAACACAAACAGAATTCTAGGATAGAAGTGACAAATGTTGAGATATAAACAAAGGAAAATATGTCAAGTGAAGCGAAGTGTTAAATACGCTATGGAAAACATTATGTCTGTTTATCACTCATCCCATTCATCCCTGAATCTTCATCTGCACTCTGCATTTCAGCAAGGTGATTCTCAGATTCTGTGTGGGTGTCTGGTACAGGATAACTGGGTCCAGCACGAGTATCTGAAGCAGATGCTGCAGCTGATTCAGCAGTGCACTCTTCTCCCTGCATCTTAGCTAGCCTGTAACTAGTCAGTATCTCTTCCAGGAGGTGGCGGTAGTTCCCCCTATGATTAATTCTCATTTGCCTGAGCGCTTCCACCAATTTTCCCTGCGTTCCACTTTTCTCGGCTTCCTTTTAAGATTCAAGACCCCCCCAAAAAATCAGCAGTTAAACTAGAATATTTTCTAATGACATTTTAAAGAACACGATTTCTTCTAGTTGAAAAAAACCATCAGCTTTGCTCTATTTGAATATAAAACACCTTATTAGCAGCATACATCTTACAACACCATCCAAATTCATCTATTTTATACAATATAATAATTCAATAAATTATACCAATAAAACAGCATTTTTAGCCATTTCAATTTATTTTGAGCCAGACAGTGTCAATATGGTACCTCCTCCCAGTTAACTTCAACTTAATTCAAATTGTCTTTTGATTAATATAGCTGATATTCCCCACAATTTTTGGTCAGCTGTTAGTGAAAGATTTGAAAACATAAGCTTCTTTAGACACTAGGTCAATATTTTTAATTTTGAACTTCTGCAGAGCCAACTACAATATAGTTCTGTGAAAAACTAAAGAGAACAGGTAACTCTGAGTAACAAGTACTGATAGGAATGGAGGGCTCCTCTGCAAACCACCTATTTGGCTACAAGCCTTCAGTTAAAAAAAATCAAGGTTTTTGTTGGGTTGCTTTGTTTGGGGGGTGTTCTGGGGTTTTTTTGTTGTTGTTGTTTGGGGCTCTTTTTTTAATTTATTTTACAATAGACTTGCACATCTGTTACAGTGCTCTGAGACTGACAGTAGGTATTTTAAGTGCTGAAGTAGTACCATTGCTTTAAGGGAATAGTACATTTTTAATTATTAATACCCTGCAAATTATCAAGCTAGACAAATGGTCCTGTATCTCTGGAAGCTGGGAGAGCAGCAAAATTTAGACTGTCTTGTTCTCATGTTGACCTCATTTTTATTGTCATTTACAAGCTTAATAGCAGTATTAAGACAGTATCTTGGGTTTGTTTTCGATGCTGTAATGGTGATGGAATAGAAGCCTCAAGACTAAAAGAATGATTAACACAGATTAAGTTAAAAAGGAGACAATTAAAAAAATTGAATTGTTACTGTATATAATGCTCTCTCTCTCTCTCAGCTGAATTTGTTGTGTAAATAGACATATACTTCCACTGTGGTTTGCTAGTCTTTGAGATGTTTTGACTCCCCTACACTACCATTTTCACATTCAGATAGCTCTTCAAAAGCACCTTGAGAAGCAAGTTAAAGCAGGTAGTTTTAATGTGTGAAGTAGGATTTTTTTTAATATCTCATGAGCACAAAGTGAAAACTCAGAGCATCAAGATGTGACTACAGATGTATCATGTTTCTTAAGTTTTGTCAAGAAGATTGTTATTTATGTATTTATCTAGCAAATATTAAATAAGGCTTCACAGCTGAAGAATTCCAGTTTTTTAAAGTTCAGAGAACATATAAATTCCATAGTTCCTCTATTCCACTAGTTTTACTCTGAGGTTGACATTAGCAAACACACCCTGAATCTCCACATCTTACAATATTTAGATCTTTAAGAATTTCTTTGGGAATACTTCTGCTCCCATGAAACAGTGAAGAGTAAAAGCAATAAGCAATAGCAGCCTTGAGACTCCTAAACAACTGAAATACTAGTAGGAGTCAAAGTAACAGTGCTGTTAATGTTTGATCAAACTAACATCCTGCTTTTCTTTGCACCCTGTTAGATGGCATCCTAGTCTGTGTTCCCTTGTTTCCTTCCCTCAGTGATAACAGACAAGAAATCCCACAGACAACAGTAGAACATAAACTGCCTCTTTTATATACTATATACCATAACACTGATCTCTCTCTAATGTTGTGTGGCTAGAACAGGTACCTGGAAACTATGCTTATTATGCAAGTTAGCAATTGTCCTCCCTTCTGTTCTAATACAACTTAATGCTACTGACCATAAAAGTAAGAATAAATTTCTGCTACCTATATTAATATGAGCATTCAAAAATTTTATACAAGTTCTGCTCTGTTAATGTATATAAAAAAGGCTACTACGTATTAGGGACAGGATTTACAATGTTTAAGGGTGTAAGAATGTTGTTAGTTTACATTTTTTAAATTATCTCTTGCAGCCCTTAATAACATACGATTTGATTTAGCAAAGTGCCAGTCTAGCATCAGTAAAAGCAAAAGAGAAACATGATTTGTTTCAAACAAGATACTCTAACACAGCTTTAAACAAATACCACTGGAACTATTAACACAATCACTGTAATTTTAATACTGTTCTTTGTTTTAGAGGATACACATATACCTAAGTCACCTAATTAGAGAGTAACCTTCTAGTCTTAGGATTACATTAAAAAGACCCCAAAAAGTAGAGCTATTAGCAGAATACTTTAACATGTTAACTAAAACAAGGACTCAGTGGTATTGTAACATTACAGTGGTAAGAATTATTTAGCTATAAAAAAGTTATTTTAAATTCCCTTTAAAGATCTGAAAGCATCAAGGCACAACACATAACAGATTTCTGTGATTTCACTAGCACTTGTAAAGGCAAAAGCTACTACATTTATAGCAGAAGTCCCTTTGCTCAAACACTGGCATAGCTGTTCTTGGTGAGCCCAAGGCAGTATTCTTTGAGGATGGTGGAGCTCTGGAACAGGCTGCCCAAGGAGGTGGTTGAGTCTCCATCTCTGGAGATATTAAAAGCCTGACTAGACACAGTCCTGTGCATCCTGCTCTTGCTGGGGGTTCAGAATAGATGATCTCCAGAGGTCCCTTCCAACCCTTAAAATTCTGTAATTTTGCAATTCTCTCCTGCCCTGGATTTATAAAATACTTGTACTCTGCTGAGATGCCTAGAAGAAACCTATGAATGCTGTACCCTAAAGCCACACTAGTGACCTGTGAATACTGCTGTAGTAAGGTTTCTTTCACTCCTCACTCTCCCACTATATACATTAACTCCCTATTTATGCTACATATTAATGATTTTAACAAAATGCATACTTAAAGAATTGGAACAAGTTACTCTACAGCCACTAGCTTGGATGACAAAAAAAATTCCAAGCACAACACTAACTGAAATCTTTACAGTGCCAAGTAAAAGTGAAGCTAATCTAGAAGATACCACCTTGGTTTGGATTTATATACTTTCTACGAACTTATTTCCAAAGCTATTATGATCCAGTTCACAGTAATTCAGGGTAACTAGTTAAAATTGTTCAAGGGTAAAAAGTATACTCTTTAGAAGTCATATTTTGATTGCAAAATTGCAGAAGTTAATTTGGTTGGTCTGGGTGGGTTTTTTTTGAGGGGTTTGGTTTTGGTGTTTTTTATTATTTTCACTTGTGCATTAATATTTTAGGAATTAATTACATTATTCTTTTTCAAGGTAAAAAAGTAAGTTCTAGCCTTCTACAAATTCATCAGATGAAGATGACTGCCACAGGTAGACTTCCCAGTTAGCCACAGCAGTATTCTGCACTATGCCTGTGCTCTAACAGTGCATTGCTAACTACACATGGGCTAAGACTTGTAAGTGTAAGTCAGTGCACCTTTGTGGCCTCAGCATCCGTGTCTGCAGTTGATAATTTTTCATATCAACACCTGTTCTTGCTTCATACTAGTTTAAAGAGGGGCATCATTAGTTAGGTTTAAGTCTCACTTGGAAATGTCATCACTGGGATGTAATGTAAGTTTCCTTTCTACCTTTGTTTCCTGTTTAAATGTGAGAGTGTAGCAACAGCATCACAGGGTGTAGACAATGTGGAAAGTCTGACGTTGAGTAACGGTAAAGCTTCCTTCCCTTTTACCCTCCCCATGCACCAGAGTACTCAGTTGAAAACATAAAAAGATCCTCACCTATATACCTGGAACTGACAAAGACTAGCAAGTAAGTCATGCTTTCATCACCTCAGCAACGAGGCCCACTAAATTCATCCACTTCAAGGATAGTAAGGTAACAACTCCTACTTGCTGGGGAAGTGCAAACAGGAATTGCATCCTTCACCCAGTGGCACATTCTCCTCTCTAACAGCTCTGGGACAGAATCACTTAGGATGGAAAGAAGAAAAAGGCACTGACTCACAAATGACATCTTAGCAAAAGATTAAACTAAAATTTAGTCCAGTGTATTTAAAACACATCATTCAAATCACTAATGAGATTCACAATGGAGTCCCCTTCTCTGGAGACATTCAACAGCTGCCTGGACACGTTCCTGTGTGAGCTCGTCTAGGTGATCCTGCTCTGGCAGCGGGGTTAGACTAGATGATCTTTCTAGGTCCCTTCCAACCCCTGACATACTGTGATACACACACTAGCAAAAGAAGGCAGAATTTACTAAGTAGGCTGGAATACTGTTTACATTTCATTTTCAAGAATCCAAACTAAAAGGACTCAAAACAACTACACAGGGATTCTCATGACAATAAAGGTCAAACCTATTAATGGTAATAAGGGTTAAAGTTATGAGTAACCTGCATATTTACTTCAGTTACCTCATTTTATTAAATCATAATGGAAGATGTACAAAAGCTTCCTGGAAGTAGCCAATACATAAAGGGATGCTGTATGGTATGTTAGGACTTTCAGATATTACCAAGTAAATTTAGACTTAGAAAAGATGCGTCATAAATGCAACTATGGAATATATTTCTAGGAAGTTACCAGTAGACAGGGTTTTTTTTCTTCAAAAACCCCCAAACAGCTAACTTATAAAACCTATGCCTTAATCTTCAAATAAACCACTTTCACTGATAACTTTACTCCAAAACGTAATTATGGCTAAATACAAAAAGTAGTAGCAGGCTGATAGGGGTGAAGTTTCTGGAACTACTAAAGAAGCTTGAAAAGAGGAAAATTCTGTCTAGCTTGTTTCGGAGTACCGTTGCAGAATTTGCTGAAAGTTAAATGAAAAATGTATACTCCAGCATTTCCAAACTGAAAAAAAGGAGCAAATTCTAAAATAAAAAAAAAGTTAAAGAGATTTCTTCTCTATTTGTATTCTAACAGAATAGCAGCACCTTCCATCTACAAAAAAGCCTTCTACCTTAAGAAAATAGAACTGTAAGTAGGTAAGAGAAGATGACAGCGGGGAAAAAAAATAATTGTAATGAGACTGCATATTTTCAGTCTCAAGGGTCACACTTGATCACTACAAAGTACTTAAAAGTTGATATGTCCCCAGCATTACTCATTGTAATGACTACCTGACTGAGGACCTTGTAGCCATCTCAGAAGACAAAAAAATATGACAATGGATTTACTAGAAGACGAATGCTACCTTCACAGATAAGTTTATATAAACTACTCAGAAAATAGAAAAATCACTACTTGTAGATGTGTTGTCACCAGCTCTTCAGTTTTCTGAAGATTTTTTTTTTTACACAAATTTTACCGCAACTGATACCAGTTAATACTATCTATACTAATATTAAAGAACCACCTAATAGGTTTAAAATTACAGTAAATCATATTCCAACACACTATTTAAAATTCCATTGATTAGGAACTGTGCAGAAGAACGCAAGCCATTTTAGAAATCTAAACTTTAGAAAAGTAAAATTACCTTACACTTTCCTTCAACCACTGCACATGGGATATTTAAACATAGTGTAAGTTCTACAAAGTAGTCAGTATTAGGCTCATGATCTTTTATATTCAGTGTCTGCAACACTTACAGAAGACAATAGGAAGTGTTTGCCTCCTCTTCTACTAGATTTCTCAACAGTAGACATAATAGCTAATTTAATAACAAATATGCTGAACATAATTTTTAACAAGAATAAACTATAATTTAGAAAAAACCCAGCACTGTTCCCTCTCAGATTTGACTGAAAAAGTAGTTGTCAATTAAATGTTTAAAAAGCCTTTCAGAATTGGTTGTCAGTTTGCTTTCTTTTTGAGGATGAAGTTCTATATGAAAGATCAGAATGAGCTGTGTGGTACAATACATGTTTTATATTTACAATATTATATATTTTTCCTTAATGTATAGCACTACTTTTGACATTCCCATAAACAAAAAGGTGTAGCAAAAAAAGAAACTTACCCCCTCATTCTCTCTGTGTGGATTCAGCCTACTATACACAGCTTCAATAATATTACGCCTAAAAAAAAGAAGTTTTAAAAATATTAAGCACCACAAAGGATTTCAAAACATTAAGAACTTAAAAGGTTTGAGCACAGTAATAATTTCAAAGTGATTAAAATGTTCTGCCTTTAACCTGCCTCTTAAAAAGATGAAGCCCACTTTCAGTGGTTTTACTCGCTTTCAATATGATGTTGGGGGATTTAGCAGTTAGGAAGGATTTGTAAAGACTAGGCAAAGCAAAACATTTTCTTACCTTACCCTCCCCATTGTTTATCTCTTTTCAACTTTAGATGTTCCAGTTGCATAGTCAGATTCTGCCAAGAGCAGCATTTAAATCTATGTTTTGCTTATTATACTAGAACTCTTCATATTTGGTGGTTCTCTTGGCTTATTTCTGAATGTGAAACTTGAAGACAGTTGGGTTTCCCCTCATTTTTATTACATATACACAGGTTACTACTTGCCTACTAACTTTTGAAGTGTGATAGCCAGAGTACACAACCCATGAGATGTGTTCTCTAGTGTCTATTCACACTGTAGAAATTAAAATCCAAATGCCACTAACTAGAATTTCTTCCGGCAGTGCAATATAAGGCCACACCTTCATGGGCAGGCAAAATAAGCACAAAAAGCTTCTCAAAAAACAAACCAAGTATAAACAGACTTCTGAGAGGAAAAAGGTTATGTCCCAACATCTTCAAATCATAGTAAGAACTGAGGAACATTCAAACAAGTATAATAAAAATAATCAAAGTTATTGGTAGCTTCAACATAAAAGAACTGCTACATGAACTAAGATTCTGAAGTTTGGAAGTGTCCACGGTCTATAAAACTGATGCATTATAAAATGGAGATAAGCCTTGTTGACTCTTCAAAACAAAGTGCACAATGGCAAACATCTCAAAAATACAGTAACAGCTCTTGATGCAAATAGAACTTTCTGCCCCAGAATACTGAGGAAGCTAAAAGTCTGATGGTGCTCCTTCTGAACATATTTAACTTCAAGGAAGAGAAATTCTAAGTCACATACCGGGAGATCAGGAAGCAACTCAGCTATAAGAAGCCAAAACCTGAAGTAATGATCATAGGGGAAGTATTTTACGTATTTACCTGGTTTTATATTCTTCCCTAGCAATCTACTTTCAACTATCCTGTGGACAGGACACAGAGTTAGAATGACTCCTTGGCCTGATCTAGTATGATGAGGTTCTTACATTCATGCCATGGAAGCAAAAGCACATTTGAAACAGAAGAGTTCTAATTTTGAATGGAACGTTGCAAGTATGTCCACTTCGGAGACAAAACAAATTAAATATTCTCAGTATCTTGTATCCAACATTTAAAACAGTATCTACTAAAATACTCAGAACTCTGGGAGATGGTTTGTGGACCAGTGAATACAAAGGACAGTACATCATCTCAAGATGACCTCTAACATACAACACTGAAAAGACATTGTGCTGTCATGTGTTCAGAGGCAATATACATCAATGATGAAGTCCACATTTATCTAGACACACCATATCAAGACAAGCAGAAGGCAGGCACAACAGATACACCCAACAACTCAAAGCCTCAAGACATTGTCTATGCAATTTGTGCTTGTTCACAAAGGTTTTGAGGTGTGTCTGAATGAGCTCCAGGAAGAGTTCAGAATTAAATTTCAAGAACTATGTCTGATATGTAATGTCCACTGAAGAACAACTTCTTCAAGGGCACATAAGATAAAGACAATGCTTTAAGAAACCTAGAAAGGTTGCATGGTTGAGCTAGTATGGAATTCATCAGCACTAATGGAAGATTTTCCTAAAGAAAAGAATGTAGGAGAAAACATCTGGACAGTCCAAGAACAGCTGCCATAGAAGCAGCTGAGAGTCATCGCAGAGAGTTCAAATCAGACTTAAAACTCAGTCCTTTGGGAATTTTCCTAACTTTTCAATTCACTTTTCTTTCTTTGAACAGCAAATTTCTCTGCACTTTCCTTTGATGGAAAAACTCAGCAAAATGTTGAGTGGAAGTAACAACACCCAGGTGACACAGAAAAGAAGACTTTTGTTTTCTTCAGCAACAAATGACCACTCTTTTGGCAACATTTGAAGTTTAGGGGGATCCAAGTCAAGCCTGAAACCAGTCTTACAGAGGAAGATTTTAAAGGATAAAACCACCATCAAGTAACCACAGCAGAGTTGAGATCTTTACATCTGTTTCAAAAAATGAGCCCAGTAGGGGCTTCTGCACAAATGAGATGCTTGGAAGAAGTATACAATGCCAGTAAAACTGGAGCTGCTTCAGAGGTTCCTAGTCTGCAGACATACTCTAGTCAAAGTAACACTGCACTGCATTTTCCCAGCACAGATATACTAAAAATCAGAAGCAACCATAACTGGTACCAAGGATGTCAGCCACAAATAAGCTCTGTCAGCAACCTGTTTGAGACAGGTCTTGGAGTTCAAACAGAAGGACAAAATGTGAATTCTTCATGTCCTGGTAACATCACAGGATAAGGATCTCAAGACAAAGAATATTCTCTTGTTATGACAGAAGTTTTACGTTGCATGGTATGTGATTTTGGGCTGCGTAGTCATACTTTTTCAAAACTTCTATTTAGGAGCTCAGTCCTGCAAGTGAAGTTAACTACATCTCTGTCTTTGTCCTAAGTTTGAAGGCCATGAAAACGTTAATCAATACTGTACGACATTCTTCTCTTAAAAGAAGCTGCAGGTACATCTCCTGAAGTCATATTTCTGTAATGCATGACTTTAAAAGTCAAAATTAAGAGAAAAGCAAAGGCAAATTCTGAACCTAAACCTATTAAAAATATAACATGGAAGACAGCAAATTAAAATAGAATTTATATGCAAAGGTTGCAAAACAATGAAGCAGTAAATGATGCAGTTATTAATGAACGAACCTAAATGGCTAACCAACTCATTCAGGAGTGGGGAGGCATTAATAATAATAATGGGCACACCACAACTTCTCTGAATGCCTGGAATGCACTGAAGTGGAGCAAAAGGCCCAGAACATACAGGTGCTGTAAAGGCTAGAAAAAATCATTAATGAACACTGTTTGTCATGATAAGTAAACACAATGAAAAGGAATGCATATACAAATGCTTAGAGCATAGGACTTCATTATTTTGAAAAATACAAAGATTCCAGAAACAACATGACCTATGCCAGTGAGCAATAATGGGTCCTACTGTCTTGGGGATTCTAGATTAGCTGTTGTTTCCTACCATCCTAAACTTTGTTCATTAAAATCCTTAAACTACAGGTTGTTAGAACATCACCATTATCCTCTCCAGAAAAAACAATGTAATTTCTGAATGTTTATTCAAATTAAGTTCTAAAATGAATATCCTAGTTCAATATTCTTGCTTATCTTACCCAACAAAATGTTGCTGAGCAAACAAGCATTGATCCAAACTTATAATGCACACTAGGTGGTAGAGGGAACATGAAATCAGAAAATTGAGCTGGTATATTGATATCCAAAATTACATGATTAATAGTTCTTAACAAATGTAAAGCAGTAAAAAGCCAAGAACAAGCATACCTTTATTTTTTTTTAAATGGCTATGTGGAAATGGTAAACTAGTATGTTATGTACCAGAATATGATCAATCTGTTTCCTCTTACCATTCTGGAACAGGAACAGTAACAAAGGTAAACTGACTTAAAATATAAACACCAACTTTTTTCTTGAGTACAGTTATTACAATAAGAAAGTTTTAAAATATTTAAATACAAGTATTTGTTGCAGCAAACAAAACAGTTCAAGAAATTCCAGTACTGTACTCACTTGCCAGCTAAACCACCTCCTGGTGGTAAATTAGGGATATTCTCCGCAGTTAAAATACGAATAACATGAGCGAGATCAGGCATTCCTTCTTCACCCGATTTTTCCATAATTTCTAATTTAAAAACATAAGAAGTCCTTAGATTACTGAATTAATACCACCCATTCCTTAAGCCACTAAAATACAAGATAATATCATTCTTTAAACAGGCATTATGAAAAAGTTATACGCAAAAAGGAAAACATTATTTACATTTTAGGGAAGTTTTTTGCATGGTGGAACACAGCTATACACATTCATAGCCTGCCTTTCCAGTATACTTCTAGCCGTTGTCTCAAAAGAGAAACTCAGAAGCAGACTGTGAACTGGATGAAATATCTGGGACAGTGCAGCCTGTTCTGTTTCAGAAAGAAGACAGCTGCAAGTCTGTTTCTGTTACCTTCCCGTTGCATTGCAACACATACTCAGAAGTTACATGCCATAAAGCCAATGCCTCCAAGGAATTCAGTCATACGTCACTGTGATTAACACCTTGTATTCTCAAAGGCCCGAATCTCCAGTGCCTAAACACTAAGACCATCATGCAGTAAAGCAGCACATATAATGGCAGCATTATCACTCAAGTAGCCCAAATAAAATATAGAACTGACGACAAATAATTAATAGTACTTCTGCTTTGAAAATGGAATACCATTTCACACAAGTCCAGTGCTTGTACATGCATCTTACTCTGGAAAAGAACTGCCTAGACTGAAGTAAATCTTCACTTGTTCTTATCCATCAAAGCTGCTGTAAGACAAACATGTAATAGCTTCATATACATTCACATAGGCATAACACTACCACCTTCCTGTCTTCAGCCTCTAGTTTTTCATCTACCACCACGGCAAGAAAAGGTTCACTCACCTACAAATTATATTGACACATTTATACAACTATGTTTTTAACAAACATTTTTTTCTGAAAACCAACTAAATTAAATAATGGAGTGCCATTCCCTGTAGACAATTTTCTAGGAAACATTCTTTGAGCCACAAAACAAAAGTATTAAGAATAATAAATCCTCTCACATATTCCTAAAAGAACTTCAGTCATTCCGCATCTTGGCTACTATTAAACAAACAAACAAACAAAACCAAATCACTTAAATTTCTTAAAATCAATTGATTATATTCTGGATGCCTGATTTGGAGTCTGCAACTGAAGTCAGAAGCAGCTATAATTTGAGTTTCTCAAGTTAGTAGAAAAGCACATCACCTACCCACTTTAAACACTGCAAGTTTCCTGGTATTTAAACCTGTCTTGATGTCTATCACCTATCTAGAAAGCAAGTGCTATGCAGGCTTTTCGCTGGACTACTAAAAACAACAAAGTGCTTGTAAGGTACTTGCTTACTGTGTATCAGGGAGATCTGTTGGAAAGTCCTCTAAAAGCAATTCTACTTTTAGAATAGTTGTACTACTGTAACTAATAAGGCACTATGCTTCTAAGCCTCAATTTAAGTCAGCACTATACAATCTCTCTAATGAATAAGCTAAGTATACTACTACTAAAAGTGATTGAAGTTGAAACTTCAATGTTATATTGTCATCCATCCATCCATTAAGATTGAATCAGAGCTAGCAAAGGAAATGACAACTGAATACATATGCTTGCATCTTAGGATTTTGATTACTTCTTCCATAAGGGCACATCGGGTTCTGTACATACTAAAAGTAGACAAATAGCAAAAATAAGAAAGATTACAGAAGTAAGCAATTACTAAATAATAATGCAAGCTAATTTTTTTTTTTGGTATCTTCTTAAAAGGTAATTAAAGCAATCCCAACTAAGATTGAGGAATACTTCCTGATACTGGAAACTTTTACTTTATACTGCATAACCACTTCTCAGGGAATGCTGAACTGAATGAGCATCTTCTCTCCATTTCTAAAAGCTGCCAAATCAAGAATTCCAGTGAAATTGACGATTTTTTTCTTTTCCTGGTATTAGAATGAATAACTTAATCTAGAACATGTCACCTCTCTTTAGAAAAACAAACAAAAAAAGTGCTTCCTAACAGAAAATGTGAGAATAAAACAAATGACCAAGCATGACCTTTTTTCATTACACATCAGTTAGCAGATACACACTGTGGATTTGTTTGACAAACACCACTAAAGAAAGAAACCAAATGTTTTCAGAAACAGATTTATAGGCATTTACAAGTTTCACCTTCATCTATAATGTTAAGAATAACTCTGCAATTATTTTTTTCCCTAAATATGCAAAATACAGTTGCAAAAACTTTTACATCTTCATTGATAATATAACTCTGATATTAAAAAAAAAAAAAAAAGAGAAAAACAGTTATCCTGGTTTCAGCTGGGACNAGATAGTTAAAAGAATAATTTCCTGATATTAAAAAAAAAAGAGAGAAAAACAGTTATCCTGGTTTCAGCTGGGACAGATTCAATGTTCTTCCTAGTAGCTGATAAACTGCTGTTTTGGATTTAGAATGAGAATAGTGTTGGTAACACACTGATGTTTCCAGTTGTTGCTGAGCAGTGTTTACACTAAGTCAAGGACTTTTCAGCTTCTCATGCTGCCCTAGCAGTGGAGGCTGCAGTGCCCTAGCAGTGGAGGCTGCAGTGCCCTAGCAGTGGAGGCTGCAGTGCCCTAGCAGTGGGGTGCACAAGAAGCTGGGAGAGGACACAGCGAGGAAAGTGGAGCCCAACTGGCTGAAAGGGTATTCCATGCCATATGACATCATGCCGAACAATAAAACTGGGGGGAGTTGGCTGGGCAGGAGAGAGGTGGCAGCCTGCTGCTGAAGGACTGGCTGGGCATCAGTCAGCAGGTAGTGAGCAACTGCATTGTGAATCACTTGTTTTATATACTTTTTTCATTATTATTATTTTCCTTTTCTGTCCTATTAAACTGTTTAATCCCAACTCAAGAGTCTTACCATTTTTATGATTCTTTCCTCCATCCCACTAGGGGCAGGGAGGAGCAAACAGCTGTGTGGTGGTTAGCTGCCTGCTGGGTTAAACCACAAAAGAGAACAGAAAATACCATTTGGAAGTGGCAGTAAGAAAAGACTGACCCTAGCTTAACTTAACTACTGTCCAACACATGTATTACTCTGGAAATTAACCAATTAAATGACTCAAACCAGAAGCACAGCTGTGCTCACACCATCACAGATGACTCAGTCACAAGCTACTGACCACAGCCACGTAAGTATTTCTCCTGAATTGGCAGCTTTGGAACGCTGTTATACACATTCTGTCAACACCAAGATCCAAAGTAGCAGAAGAGCTCTGGTACACAGTTCTTCTACTAGAACCTCTGTAAACTTATCACTTACTGAGTTTAGGTTTTAATAACCATTAAAGCAAAAACTCTATTTTGCTATTAAAACAATAATTCTCTTTTAATTACTCTGTAAATATCGTAAAGAACTACTAACTCAATTCATCATACAATACATAGGATCTCAGCATTCTACTAAGGAACATACGAAGGCAGATTACCAATGATATATATAAGTATAAAGCTGCTTTGGAACATAGTTTTTTATGTTTTTACAACAAACAAAAGCCTGCCTTAATGCCTTTCTCTCCATGTCACAGCTTAAAATCCTCAAGCATAGCAGTGAAAAAATTCTATTGTCTAAAAGGTTTTACGGGTTAGTCCACTCAGCTTGAAATCTAAGGTCCACAAGAAAACAAACAAAAAAAGCAACCAAAAAACCTCCATGTTGAACAGTTCACATTCCTTAAGAACAAATACCACTGATCAAACTAGAATTGCTTCAGGAGTTCCAAAGGATTTTATATTAAGTGCCAATGTGGCCCTGATTTCACTTGCTAGAAGGCAAGAGTATCTAAGAGAACTCATAGCTTGTATTTTTGAAAACATCTCCATCTCTCCAGTGATGTCTAATTTCCTAGAAAAGAGACACTCAGCAAGATATTAATAGAGAAACATAAAGTTACCTTTAACTGAAAGCTTCCACTACCATCAGAATTCTGTACATGGACACGCCCAGATCTAAGGGGTTACCAGTTTTTATACCCTTCTAGCAATTAACATATAGGATATCTATAGCCAACCCTGGGCACAGATTTCTCTTATACCCCACCCCTAGCAGTCTTCCAATCTGCCCCTTGGAAAGGGTCCAAGGGGTCTTTGGCCCTCTTCCTGCATTTGGTCTTCAAGCTGGTGATAGGTGCCTCTCACAGCATCATGCCCTTGGTGAGGCCTGAGAAAGTACAAGATAGTGCAATAACAATGTACCCAGTGGCTTCTATTATGCAAACAGTCCAGGAAGTTTACACAGTCCTAAAAGTTCTAAAAATCTACAAAACATACTAAATCTTCAGGCATTACCAGCTTGGTGGTTCTAAGACAAGCTGATTTTCTTCAGAATGTTTTAACTGCAAGTATAAAGAAAATTGTTATTGACTATCAACCAACTGCACATAACTTGTGAGCTGTTAATTCTTTGACAGATAAAGAAATGTTGTTCATGTTAAGTTATTGTGTTCAATGTCCATTATTTGTCTTTTGACAGGAACAGTCATTATCCAGTCCAGTATTTTAAACATTAGTAGATCTACTACAGATTCTCACTACATACAATCGGTCTAACTGAACACAGATTCTTGGACTTAGCTGCCTGGCTTAGTAGATACAGAGCTTCAAAACACATCAGAACTACAAATACATTATAACAAATATAAATCCCTAAAGAAGACTATGCTAAGGTGTAAACTATATTTAGAATACATCTTAAGAACTACTACTTCTGTCTTTTGAAAATAGCATGAAGAGATGATAAAATCCATATCATCAGCATCACAACTTACCTACCAGACTTTTAAGTTTATAGAGCTAAAGACAGTTTAAACCTTTCAAGGACAGCTCTTTTAGTCTAAAGATGAATGCAAAACTGATTATGGCAGTTGTCCTTTCTTGATCAAAGAGAGGTTCCCACCTTCTAATACTCTTCCTTACTACTCCTCCAGTACCTGAGATCATCCTTTTCCCACCCTCCATTTAAGCTAAAAGTATTTCTGCTCATTACTTAAACGTTTAAATCAGACTACTTTTTAAAAAAGAATTCAACATCAATGTGCTGCTTAGTGATTTGAAATATTGTTAAATATTCTTTGTATCACTTCTGAACTAGTAATACTAATACATAAATGTAAGGTAAAAATTGCAGTCCAACAACCTTTTTATTTTTGAATTAAAAACTGTCAAAATGACAGTTTCATAGCATTTATTATGAATGCAAAAATTTCTGTTAAAAAGCAGGTTAATATTTCAAGTTCTTCTGCAGTCTATTTCCTTATTTTCTCCACTTCTTGACAGAATTTTCTCAACTATGCTATCTCTCATTTCTTGCTAAACACTTGACATTTAAAGGCCTTGCACTGTCCAACTTGCAGAACACAGAATGACACAGGGAACTCATGCAAAAAAAAAAACCACAAAAAAAAAAAATCAAGAAGAGCTGAAGCAACAGAAGTCCAAGCTTTAAAGCAGTTCATTTCCCTGGAGCACTTACACTTAACAACTGTTTGGAGTTACATTTCAGAAAGGCTCTGCATCTTTTCAGACTACAAACTCCCCACTTCTTTTTCGTGTGTGTAGTATTTGTTAAGTATGACAATACAGCTAAAATATAGTTCTGTTAAGAAGTTTAAAGTAACTCAATTATGCTACAACACTCCATTGTTACTAGTAAGTAGTGCCTTCTACATCATTCTCGGTTAATGGAGTCACTGATCAGAAGTTCCTTGAGAGCTTTTCTATTAGTCTTCTTAACATTCACTTATGAAAACAATAAAATGCGTTTTTCACCTATTTGATAATTGAGAGAGAAGCCACCAAGAAGCTGGGAATACTAACCAGTAGCCACTGTGTGCACATCTGACTGCTGTCAGTGAAGGCAACTCCTCCTGGCTCTCTCCCAGAGCCTATTAACAGCTCGTCTACTCTACTCAGACATAGGAAGATAATAGGTATTTATCTTAACTAGAGTCATCTAGGAAGCCTGGGAAGTAAGCCAAGCTCTGAGAAACATGCCTAGAGTTAGCATCTGAAGTGACCATTAGCTCTAATCTGAACAGAAACTAGAAATAGGCAAGCCATTTCCATTTAGATCCCATTTAAGCAAGAGGGAAAGACACCACACAACAGCAGCACATTCAGAGATAAGTGAATTGTAGTCTGAAGGTCGTCTAATATATATTTAAAAATCAGGGCTTGCTAGGTGAATTTAGATTACTGGGACATTGATGCAAATGCAAAAAAATGTGTAAGATTACATCATTTGGTTAAGTACCATAAAAAAGCTATCTAGACAAAGAACACGAGTGATTTTCACAGGGTGTTTCACACAAAATGAAAAATTAAGTGATAAAATATTTACAGTGTCATTTCTAGCATTAAAATAAGTTTGAGAATTTTTGATATTAAATTGGCAAAACTAACACCTGTCATAGCAACCAGGTTACAGTAGCAGCATGTACATTTCCACGTCTGTGCTGCATTATACACGCAATTAGTGTTAAGGAAAGTGATGAATGTTTTGCTGTAGGATTATTGCTATTGTACCCTCTCAGAAGATTCCTGGTCTCCTCAGGCCTCCAGCACAGGATTACTTCTCTTTTATACCTAATGCTATTTACTTGGATATAAACTACTTTCTACTAAAAGCATGTCCAATCAGTTTTTTCAGTATCCATTAAAGCAAGTTAAAAAGCCAGTGGGTGTCTCAAATATTCAAATAAACCAAAACCAACAAGAAAAACAGAAGCAGCACCTATCTTCTATGTGATAGTGCTGGAGTACTGTATTAGTAATTCTCATCAAATAGTCATACAAAAGGAAATTAAGTATTTTACCTCTACAGATTATACAGGCAACCCTTGGATGCCTGGCAAGTTTCTGGAACCACACTGATAAAATTTGGTCAGTCACACCTTCTTTCATGAAAAATGCTCAAGCTTAGGCAGTTAGTGGCTAGAGCTGTGATTTATGTCATTGAGACCTTGTTACAGTCTCAAGATAGCACTTCATGCTAATTTGACCTGCAAAGTCTCAAGCATTTTGGCATCCAAATTTAAAATTACTTTCATAGAACTCTGCTGAACAGTCCTGTAGACTGCCAATAACACATTTTTCAATATGAACACACAAAAGTACCATCAGGACAGCAAAACTGCAGTAGAAAGCTAAACCACTTGTCTCAGCACCTGGAATAAATGCATCTAAGAAGGCTACAGGACTACATCTACAAAGGAACCATCTCTTCGTGAAGCACAGCTAAACTTAAATCTAGTGATCAGAATATTTTAGCCCATGTCTAAAACAAGTTAAGAAAGGGTACAATTATCTCAGCCAACTTTCTCTTCAGCAAACCCCTTCCTTCCTTGAATACTATTACCATTACTGATAGCGCCAACAAATGCATTAAAAAGATGCAGCACCATAAGTGGGTGACAGTAATTCAGTACTCTTCTGATGAGATTACACAGTTTAAAGAGTCAGAACAACAAGGCTTTCAAAACCTCTAATGACTCCTCCTCTCTATTGATGCTACTTCACAGTATCATCCCAGCAACATTTGTTAACAGCAAGACAAACTGTTGCAAGAACTCAGTAATTTTCATTCCTGGATTGCTTCTGCAAAAACCTGTGCCAAAATTAAGAACAAGACTATAAAAAAGGCAAGCCTTCAATATCAACCCTGAACTTCAGTTAGTTCTACAAAAATTGAGCTATACCTGGATCACTATAATAACTGAGAAGACTGAAGAAACCAGGGGCTGTTATCAGGCCCTGGAATAACCTTAACCAGTGATAAAAGATTTAAAATTAGAGGAAATAGTTCAAAAGCATGTTTCAGATGTTTTTCTGACATTAAGAACACTACAAAAAAGGTATAAATATACAAAGGCAAATCTTTCATTCTTTTTTAAGCTAACTTTAACTGTTACTGCTTAAGGAAAAAGTTGCATTCAACCTTTTTGATGAGTTATAAAATCAGTGACTAAACGAAACTGATTAAGAATTAAGTTTAGATCTTCATGAAAATTCTAGATGATTATATGGCTTTTACTCACACACCTCCTTAGTAAGCATTCAGAATCCAAAGGGATGATTTAAGCCCCTTGCATTCAAAAGTTGTCAGTGTGAAAAGTAACTAACAGGTGTGCCAAATAGAAGCAGTTAAAAAGCTTGAATTTTGTCATGAAAACCCAGTACAGGTTTTTCTTCATGTAAAAAAATTTCACAAAAAAGAGTACCACAAGTACCTCTTTTAATATTTTATAAGCAAGACATTAACAATATCACAATTTACTTCGCTGATACAACACTCTGAGAGGTCAGTGGTTGCACTTTGACCTGTAGAGATGGAAGTAGAAATCCAGAGCTCACATGACAAAAATGCTTGGAGAATGCTAGGATAAACTAACCATATGGCTTAAAACATCTTTCCTGGCACGTAAAAATTCAGAGCTGTAGCCAGGCCTGAATTTGACCCAACATATAGTGGCATGATGGTTTTCAGGGTTTTTGTTTTTTTTCATGATCAAGAATGTTACAGCAGCATTTCTAGTGAACAAAATGGATTTCTTACCTTCAACCCGTGATTCTAGGTACTTATCCAACTCTGCGTCTTTTTTCACTGCCTCGTCTGAGACCTTAGGAGCATTTGAAAAACAAACTAGTACGATACTCATGTTATCACGACTCCCCTATATGACAAAGAAAAAAGAGTAGTCTTATTTTTCGTTTGTCTATTCTAGTCATGTATCTACTTGTTCCAAATAAAGCACTATATATTTACCTAGGAAAAAAGAAGCCTTGCAATAAAATGGTATTCTGATTAATAAGAACCTTTACGTTTCCCAGCTAAACTACTCAACAAAATTAATGTCACTGATTTTTACTGTACATTCTTAGTCTTAAAGCTTAGAATATTTAATGGATTTATTTACATGACAACTTTTTATGAATGATATCAAGGAAACAGGTCAGAAATTAAACAGCTGTTGAATGTTACCTTAAGCCAAGTTAAACTCATGTTGCAAAATAAAATGCAGAATATTTATCCTATACTACTACAATAGCTAGCTCCAGCTAGTAATTTATTTCAGTTTGAGAGCATTCACTCAATTACATTCATTACAAGTCTGTTTATCTGTTTATCAGAATGCTTCTGTCATATACAGCACCTTGAAGAAAGTAAAAACTATGAAATCAATTAGTATGGCCAAGCTGACCTTAAGACTATCATGTGCTCAGTAATATTAGCCAATGGCTTTTTCAGATACTAATTTTAATGCCATTTCTTCACTAGTAAGCTCTGATACCATTCCCTTGTTCATACGTAATTTTCAAAACTATAATCCAGTCAAATTTAAAAACACAGTGTCTAAGTCTCTTACAAGGCAATCCAGCAGACTCATAATTATAATTTAAACTCCTGGTTTGAAATCCAGATCTTAAATATTTTGAAGGTAAAAGTTTAAGTGACATTAGTCACTGCACTTTGTTTCTGTGTAAACCCAGCCTACTGGAAAGTTCCTATCATCTATCACAACTCTTCCTCCTGAAGAAATTAAGTAAGAATCTGACATTAGAATAAATTCCTTAAAAAGTACTCTAGAGTTACTCTACAGTCCCTTTTGTACAAAGAATGTATTGGGACACCTATTTTTTTATATCAATAAATAGTATGTGGTATAATACACGTCTTGAAGACAGGGGACAACATTCTAACATTATTACAAACTGCAGGGATCCAGGGTCTGACTTATAAACTAAAACAGGGCTTGGTTTCACTGAAAGTGTACTAGTCCTTCAACAAGGCCAGTCAAATGCTTGGTCAGAAAAGTCACAACATTTAAACCAATCATACAATGTATGTTATATGCTGGAATACAAATCTATTTCTGAAAAGTTACTTACCCTTTAGTGTTAGAATTCTGAATTTTAGTATTTTCCTCAAAACTGCATGTTTGGTCTGTGGCCTAATGAAGGAACTCTGTCTGCACTAGTAGGAGCTGCACTTTTCAGGGAATGCTAGAAATTGTACACCTATTGTCTGCCATTTGTATACTGATCTGTAATTTCTCTGAATTCACTCCCCTTTTGAGGCGGGGAAGCAAGCTCAGATACAAAAGTAGTGCTTCTCCATTTAAGCTACAACAATGAGCTGAGGACACCATTTGAGACGACAGACAAACCATACCTTGAAGAGAAGATGGTGCAAACACTGTTTTTATGCACACTGGATATGAACACTGTCTAACTTGAAAGAACAAAAAACCCACCACCAAAAACACCTTACCTTGCACAGAATTTTTATTAATAAAAGTTTTGCATTTGGAAACGAAGTTTAGAGCTGGAACTATATGCAAAGAGGAGAAGATCAGGAACTACCATTATCACTATATCCATCTAAACAGAACATCATTTTAGAACAGCTGTTTGGAGAAAACAGTTACATACCTTATGTAAACAAGTGTCCACTACCCAATTGCACACTTTTTCCAGGTCATCTGATACTTCAAGTCTAGACTTAACAAATTCACAGAGCTCTTCATTGCTCATTACATCCCAGATTCCATCACAAGCCAAGATAATAAACTCATCTTCTTCTGCCCTTAAAATTTCACAAACCTCAGGCTCTGGAGAAACAAGCTGTTCTGTAGGGCCTTTACCATCAACACATTTGTAGTCATAGTCCCCCAGTGCTCGAGAAACTGCCAGTGAACCATTAACACGTTGAATCATTACACTGCCTCCTGCATTCTGAATTCGCTCTTTCTCCCTTGGGTTGCAAGGTTTGTGATCCTGTGTTGAAAAACAGACTTGTCCATTCCTATAGAGAACAGCACGTGAATCACCACAATTGATAAAGTACACATGCTCAGGTGAAATCATAACTCCCACTGCTGTTGAGCCACTTCTGTCCATCCCATTTCTGAGGTCTGAGAAATTGCGCATATACTCATCAATTTTCAAAAAGCCAGTTCTGATTCCACTCTTGACATTTTCCACTGAAGGTTCAAGAGCAGATCCAGGTTTTTCTGTCGCTCTAAAGTCTTCATTGTTAGTGATGTGTTCTAATAAGTGCGTGGAACAATAATTTGCAACACGAGAGCCTGCGTGACCATCATAGACAGCAAAAAAGGACCAGTCCTCTAAGCCATGGGGAATACCTACAACAGCTGTGTGAGCATCTTCCATTTCCACTCTCCATCCCTGCATACTGCTGAGGCCATAACGCAAGCCATTCCCTGCACCATGAGCATTATGTTTTTCAGTTTTTGGTTTATCCAAAAATGCACCCATGTTTATGCAATACTGAATCTGGAAAACAGAGAAGAAAAGTCTTATTTATAAAACCACCACTCCATATAGGCTTTGTTCTCCCTTTCCTGTGTTTCTTCTTTATACAACAAGTGATAAAGCATGCATGTGTGCAAAAGCCAACAACTGGAATGCAGAAAAAATAATTAATAAATGGCTGAACTGTGAACTTACAGACCCCTGCTTGCATTTTTTGCTGAGGTTTTTTGGTGAGGTGTTGTATCTTTTAAAGTGCTATTTCATCAAAATTAAAGGCTCCGCATATGAAGGAAGAGTAGCTCACAAATTTGCAGCCCTCCCAATTTCATCATTCTCTACAGAAACTAATTCATGTTGGAATTATCATTTCCATTTTCACCAACCCTGAGACATTCATGTGCTTACATGCGATTTTAAGTTCAAAGCCATACTGATCTTGATTTTAAAATGTATCCAGTTACTAGAGACACAAGCTATCTAAGGGAAGAAGATAATCCACAGAAAATTAGAAGTTCTTCAGTATTTAGCGACCTAATTCAAAACACATGAGCAAGCACAACCTCCAGCAAGCAAAAAGCAAGCTTGCAGGTCAAACATGAGTAATCTATATAGAAACTTCAGAGGACCTCTGACAATCTCTGCAGTGGGTTTGCATGGCAAGGTTTTAGTAGCGGGGAGGCTACAGGGGTGACTTCTATGAGAAGCTGCTAGAAGCTTCCCCTATGTCTGACAGAGCCAATGACGAATGGCTCCAAGTCGGATACACCACTGGCCAAGGTTGAATCCATCAGTGACGGTGGTAGCACCTCTGGGATAACGTATTTAAGAGGAAAAAGTATACACACAACAGCAGTTGTGTAGCCAGCAAGTGGAGTGAGAATATGCAAGAGGCACAACTCCGCAGGCATCAAGGTCAGTGAAGAAAGGAGAAGGGGCTCCAGGTGCCAGAGGAGAGATTCCCCTACAGTCCGTGCTAAAGACTGTGGTGAGCTAGGCTATCCTTCTGAAGCCTATGGAGGTTAACAGCGGAGCAGATATCCACCTGCAGCCTGCAGAAGACGCCACATCAGAGCAGGTGGCTGCCCAAAGGAGGCTGTGACCCCATGGGAAGCCCACAGTATAGCAGGCTCCTGGCAGGACCTGTGAACCCACGGAGAGAAGAGCCCACATTACAGCAGGCTTGCTGGTAGGACTTGTCATCACATAGGGGATCCATGCTGGAGCAGCCTGTTCCTGAAAGACTGCAGCCCATGGAAGGGACACACATTAGAGCAGTTTATGAAGAACTGCAGGCCACAGGAAAGACTCACATTGGAGAAGTTCAGGGAGGATTGCCTCCTGTGGGAGGTACCCCACACTGGAGCAGAGGAAGAGAGTGAAACATCCTCCCCTCTGAGGAGCAAGGAGTGGCAGAGATAATGTGTGAAGAACTGACCCACAATCCCGATCATTTAGTGCTGCAGCAGGGAAGAAGGTAGAGAAAACTAGGAGTGAAGTTTAAGCCTGGGAAGAAAGGAGGGGTGTGGGAGGAAGGTGTAACAGTTTATTTCTTGATTGGTAAAAACTAAACCAAGTCAAGTGTGTTTTGCTCATGATGGTAATGGCTGAGTGATCTCTCTCTGTCCTTGTCTCAACCCATGACCCTTTTGTCATATTTTTTCTCCCGTCCAGCTGATGAGGAGGAGTGATAGAGCAGCTTGATGGTTACGTGGTGTCCATCCAGGGTCAACCCACCACACTACACAGACCTGAAAAATGTAGGACTTCTTGTACTTTATGAAGTCAGTAGAGAATACATTCTTTAATGAAAAGATCCATAACACTTTTCTGAGAACTTCAGAAACTCAAGTACCACAACCATGCTAAAAAAGCCTGCCCCATGTACTTTCATCAAAAAGAATTTGAGTGAATTTTGCCATCCTGCGAAGTCAGTCACCCTATCTCTGACACACACTAGTATCCACCAAGCCTACAGAGCCTACATAAAAAAAACCAGCAATTATCATTCATGTCCACTCATTATGGAGTTTGTTTTGACTTTGTTTGACTGTTTTAAAATAATCTGTGGCCATGGGAGTCACACCATTAGGAAGGATCTCAGCTGTTCAGAGACACTGACATAAAGAAATTAAGTATCAACATAAAACTTCAATACAGAGCATACTATCAAAAGCTTTTCCTGCAAGTATGACATGAAAGAAGACCAACAGGCTTTTAAATGAGGAATGTAAAAAATTTTCCAAGCCAGTCCCATCACCAGGTAGAATGCCTAGGAGCTATAGCTACAACTTCAAAATGAACTTCTGCATCTCTACTGTTACAAAGGTTGGGGGAAAATAAACAATAACTAACAAAACACATAACATCTTCATACCACACTACCTTTAAACTAGCAAGTTAAAAAGGAGATAAAGAAGATTTGAGTATGTGCTTCAGCTACTTTAAACTGGTCTGGAGACACAAAACAATCAAAGGCGTAATTTAACACTGTGGATTGACATTCATTTTCCATGTCAGTAGCAATCCCTGAAAACAGTATCTCTTCTTCTCTGTCTCAGCTACTCACCACTACACTGTGCCAGCAAGTTCTTTTCTTTCAGAACTGCTGGCTCAGACCTTTTTGCCCTTACTCTTTCAACTGTTTCACTGAAGAGGTGCAAAGTTAGCTTTAGTTATTTGAAACTTTGTGACCTTGACTGCTGTGGGTTCAGAAGCCAGCAGCTTAGACAGCAGATCCAAATGGGCAGTAACCTTCAACAGGGAAGACAGTGGGATAATACAGAAAGGAGCACCTGAAGGTAGGTTAAGAGCTACAACCTTTATAGCTACATTAACACAAAAAAACCCCACATATGCTTATGGTCTTTTCAGAGGTTGATTTCATATTCTGCTTTCTTGCACCTTATTAAGACATGAATGAAGCAAGGTAACTGCAGATCTTCAAGCTTAGCTTATATGGCAACCATCTGTTTCTCATGTATGACTTGGATACTTCTATGTTGTGACATCTTTTTCTGGAATGTAGTTTGGTAGGTACAAAATTAAGAGATCATACATCAGACATTCCAAGTGAACTTCACAAAAAACTTGGAAGTAGACACTCAATCTAGTGTTGCAGTCACAGCATATAGTACAAAGCCATCAGTGCCCAGGTTGACGCATTTTTAGTGCAGTTAAAAATGTAGTTGATGCTTTATCATGCAGCTTCACCCTCACATGTTGCAGAAGTCACCTTCACGCAGTTTTGTGGCCAAGTGAAAGATTAAAAAAACCCAATGTACTGCTCTTCCTAGCTAGCTACACTTACTTCTATGCTTGTCAGTGTGACTTCTGATAGCCAGCAACCCCTTAGTTCACATTGGCAGCACAGCTAAGAACTTTGAAGAGGAATGCAGTGCCATTCTCAGCAACAAAGACTGTACTGTAGTCAATGCCTTAGTTAATATCACTCATCTTAGTTTTCTAGTAACAACTTCAGGTTCTCTTTAACAAGATTTCCTTCAGACATTATGAAGTCTAGAAAGTTCAATCGTTTTTATCTGCAAACAGTTATGTGAGTTATACAGAGCAACTACACAAAAAGTGATACATAAGATATCTAAATACCCAGGCTGGTTCATCAAGTACATTGGGCCCAGTCACTGCAAAGCAAATAGGCTATTGCTTCTTGCACCTCCATGGGAACAGAATGAAGGCTCAAGCCTTTAAGAGTCAAGACAGCTCTGCATAAACCAGTATTCAAACACTTGTACCATGTTCTTGAAGTTGGATTTTGGAGCACTGGCACCCCAGTGAAATGGGCCTATCTAGTTAATCAGATATTACCTGTTCAGGCATATTAAACCCTGAAGTCATTGTGTCCTTAACAAAACTCTGCAACTCACTGTGGCTTTATTATACCACCCAGAAGACAGCACTGTACTCTTATTTAACCCTACTGACCACACTATGACAACATTCATATCCCATGTTACTGACTGAAACTCCTTTTGTTTGCCTGTGTCCACTCATACTTTGTGAAGCTAATAAGCGTGTTCTCACTTCTTTACTGGGTTATTGAAAAACAGATGCACATGTGGCACTTGGTCAAAGAATTGACCTAGTATAAAAGTGATCCTTCCCTAATAAACCTTATAGTTATTTCTATGCAGAATTATTTTTTGTCGTCCTCTAAATACAGTAAGAGACCAACTATTTTGCATTATTACTTTGCTCCTTTTCAAATCAGCAACCTAACCACCACCAGCCATGTTTTATTAAAGAGATAGTAGTGTACTGGCTAAACATTGAATCTCTTTCTTAAAGATCTTGGATACTGAGTATTAAAACTGAAGAATTTATTTTACTCATTGGCATGAAATAGTATGTCACTAAAATGAGTTTTCCCTTCTTGTAAGTTTAGGTACTTAAGACAACTTATTTTTCTACCTTTTCCAATGTTTGTTTACTAAAAACTTCAGACACATTTTTGTGGGAATAGGGCAGCAATGAATCACCAATTCATACCATCAATAAGTTATTCCTAAACAGGTCTCAAAGACTAGAATAAGTGGTCTGCAGCAGGTCTGCAGAACAACAGTAAAGGTTTGGTTTATTTATTTACATAATTGAGGGGTGATTTGTTGATTCACACAGAAATCCAAGGAAGTCAGACACAAGGGTTGGGCTAGATGAGTGCTAGAGGTCCATTCCAACATAAATTAGTCTATGACTTACACAATATATGAAAAGTTGTGCCTTTTTTCAGCCTCTAACATCAGTGCAAATTAAGTTCATGCATTCAATCATCAAATTAGTTAAAAAAACAAAACAAAACACAGAAACCATTTGAACTCTTTCACTGTAGCAGCAGAACAATCAATGCCACTTCCTTGGCATAAGCCTGTCACTAACCTATGCATCTTCCAACTTCAGAATTAAGACATGCTAGACGCTAATGGTCCAGACTTTTGTCCTGCCGCTATTGACAAATGCAGCCTAAGGCAAGCAACTCTTACTGACAATGACATCAAATACGACTTCAAGACTGAAAGGCCTTAACTTGATCCTAATTCGGCAGATTCAGCATATGCAATAAAGCTATTTCACAGATAGTTTCTAAACACATACTCCCAGTTTAAAAACATAAATGTTTCAGAAACATAGAAATCAACACCAACATTCTACTGGGCAAGTTAGAGAGCTATGGATTTGATGGGTGGACTGTTCAGTGGATAAGGAACTGGCTGGATGGTTGCATCCAGAGGGCAGTGGTCAATGGCTCGAAGTCCAGCTGGAGATCAGTGACAAGTGGTGTCCCTCAGGGCTCTGTACTGGGGCCTGTACTGTTTAATATTTTTATAAATGATATCGACAGCAGCATTGAGTGCACCATCAGCAAGTTTGCAGATGACACCAGGCTATGGGGTGCTGTTGATAAGTTGGAGGGGCAAGACATCATACAGAAGGATCTGGACAAGCTGGAGAGGTGGGCCCAGGTGAATCTCATGAGGTTCAACAAAACCAAGTGTAGGGTCCTGCACCTGGGTCAGAACAACCCCCATTATCAATACAGGCTAGGGGATGAGATGATAGAGAGCAGCCCTAGAGAAAAGGACTTGGGGGTGCTGGTGGANACTGCAGGGGGGTTGGACTAGATGACCTCCAGAGATCCCTTCCAACCCAAACCATTCTATGATTCTGTGAAAACATGCAATCTCTGTGACAGGTATTAATGGTGGTATGGTTGTTTTTTGGAGGTTATTTTTTTGTTTGGTTTTGGGTTTTAGGGTTTATTTTTAGTTTGTAAAAACACAGCTTTGTAGCATCAAATTTGTTGTTTTTATAACAGACGTCAGAGTAAAATATCATGGATTTTTAATTCCCTATGCACAAGTTTCGAAGCTAGTGATTGGGTAGTGGTACAAGAGTTACCTCCACTGCGGTCTGACCAAGTTATGATAAAAAACCACCAGCCAAAACATTTTTACTGACCTGGAAGAAGACATCAGACTTTACCCTTGAAAAGGCAACTGAAGAGTTGAAGCTAGAGTGGACTTGTAAGAAAAAATTTAGAGATTTTCTCTGATTAAAATGGATAACAAGCAGTAGTGCTGCTATTAGGGCATTTAAGGAAACACAGATCTTGCAAGGGAAAGAAAATCAAACCACACACAGTAAACTCAACACAGTAGCAAAACAATGACTTTTACTGACTGACACTGTAATCTTTTGTGTGCAAAAATTCCTTCCTCAAAATCTGAGTCAACACCTATTTAAGTGCTGAAAAATTATTTTTTCCCCATACTAAAAACAAGATAAAGCAAAATGCAAAGCATTTAAAGCAGAAAACATACATCCTCTTATCCAAGCTGTTCTGAAATTTGTCTAATTCTTGGTCAATTACAAATTGCAAATCACAACACAAACTAAAAGCAATTGTACCTTCCCATAATTTTCCAAGTGGCAGAATTTGTTCTTACCTGTAACTGCAACCTTTTCAAGGTTCTCTAGCAGAGTGCTGGAAGAATTAGTTTACATTCCTGCTGCCAAAAGGCATATGACAGAATGACTTGCAAAACCTTGAGATAACAGTACAGGACACAACATCTGCTTTATTTTGGTATTTCCTAAAAAGAAACAAAGAAAGTAGTTAGCTACTCCAGATGGTTTACAACAGATTTGTATATTTTTTTTCTTTAACACAACTTTTTCCTAAATAGAAGCGCTTAAACTAAGGCTATGCCTGGATGTCAAAAGGCCTTTCAAGTATACTCACTAAACACAATATTAAAGATTCATGCTAACAATGAATCTGGGTTTTTTTCCTTATTTTCCTCACCAGTACAGATTAGCACTTAAAAACTCCTCTAGCCTATTAACTGGCATTCAAATCACTAAATTCAGTAACAGAGGAAATAGCTTTTGCATGCCTGCTAGAGTAACAGTGCTAGTTGCTTAATTTTACTCATCTGCTCATATGACAGAGTATACTCCTTGAATGTCTGACAAAACTTAAACCCATCAAGTGAAGCATGTATAATTTGTAAGCTCTTTATTCTGCATGCTTAGATGTAAAAATACACAAGAGTTCAAAATAAAAGCAATACACTTCAGTTGTAAAAGTATTTCAGCTCCTCTGAAATAAGTCATTATGTTTCACTGAAAGCAGCTTCAATAAAACTAACCATAAATTCAGCTTGAAACACACAAGTAGCAGACAACTAAGAATTCAGATGTGTGTATCTACAGAAGCATCTAGGCATCTACCCATCGTTTTGAACAGGATGCAATGTCCAAATTCCTTCATGGATCAGAGACTACATGTTTAATGTTATACACCACTGCATCTTACATAAGTTACCATGACAGTACACTGGTAGAAGAAACTATTGTAGGAAGAACTCTGGATAACAGCCAGCTTTGTTGGGGCATGAGAAGAATACAAGCATCGTCATAACACTACTGAGTTTAAACTGATTACAGCACTCTTGATGAGCTGAATGAGTGATAAAGGGGACATACTGCAGACCTTGACTTTAAATTCACTGGTTGAAGAATGAAGTTATGACAACATTTCAATATGGCTGACCTCTTCCAAACACTAAAGAGTGCTTTTCAACTAGCAAAAAGTGTCATAAGCAAGAAACTGCTCAAAAGAAGGAATACTTCTCTGCTGTTTGAATAAGAATTTTAAGGGTTCGGTAAGTTTCGTGCCTGTAATGTTACACTGCTGCAAGCCCTGCATCTTCCTCAACCTTCTCTCCTCTTAGGCACCACAACAGGATGGATAGCTCAAGGAATCAAACTAAGCCAGAAAACGTCAATTATTTTCTGCCACTTGAGCTATCCAAACCAGCTTAGGAAATGCAAGATCACACAAGTGCCAATGCCAGAAATGCAGAACCAGCAGCTGATGCCAATTCAGATTTGCTCGGAGTATTGTGAAATTACACCTTAAGTAGTACTCACTAAATTATTAATGAACTCCAAAAAAGTATCATTGTATTGGACAAAATAGCAAAAGCCCTCCCAAAAAAGTTTCCATAGAAGAAGTTGCTTCCACATCCAAGAACTTCACAAAAAAATCCAGAACACAAGCAACACAGATTCACAAATTTGCTCAAAGTAGCCTAACTCCCTCTTCTTAAATGCACCAGAGATTTGGGCATGGGCATACAATATGTGACCAGAACACACATTCAGAAAATTCCCCTAACTAGGAGGGTATCATGTCCTTGCAGGATAAAATGCTCAAAATCCTCAGTTCTACTGAGGCAGCCTTTAGAAGTGGCTGACTCGAAAGAGCAGACCGGAAGACAAGCATTATGCTTCCCAGAAGCAAGAAGCTTGACCCTGCCCAAATTCTTCTACTCCACAAAGAATGTGAAAGTATTCATTAGACAAGGGTGACTTTTAGCCCACAGATAGGTTGCTTACAGTAGGGCAGATGCAAAAGATATTTTGGGCTACGGTCATCTTACCTCAGAATATGATTCTATTTACACAAATTTTATCTACACTCATCCTCAGAACTAAGAAATATAGTATTTAGTGTCCCCAAACACAAAATCAAACCATTTTAAGATCTACACTCCACCACTGAACACTGAAAAAAAGGGGACACTACTACTTAATTCTGCACATTAGTGACTTACTTCTCCAAATATGCAGCATTACGGCCTCCCCACCATATGAAAAGACACTTAGATTCACGATACAGCTTGGGGATAACAAGCTATTATATCCAGCCCTCAATTTGTGTGCAAGACATGCTCACATGTACAAATGAAATGGTCTTATCCAGACTGCTCATCATAAATTACATCACAAAAAAGCTGAATGCTTCCTATTAAAGGCTTAATTACAAGATGTATTAAGCATTTTATTTGGGTTCCTTAGATGTTTGGCATATGTAAACACTTAATATTTGAGTAGGACAAAATTAATACAGTAAACTTCTATAATTTTTGCTACTAAGACACCAGAACACTACAGTAAAATATTTCATTTGAGCACAAGTAAAATATTCCTTTCCTAATAAAGAATTTTAAATTTCATCATATTTACAGTATTTTCTTCAGAAGGTAAAGACTATGTTGCCAAAGCCAGTGTAATTAAACCACTGCTAAAGAACTAAACTCAGTATTTAAAAGTAAGCATACAAAAAAATAAATTATGCAGTCTAGAGAAACTGGAAGAATCCTACCATGTTATTTTACAGGATAGGCATCAAACACTGGTCCTCCTAACGATTAAATACATACTTAATAACCCTGGTAACAAAGCACTAATTACTCTCAAGTTGAATTCTAATGTGTAAAACAAACAAAACAAAACCCACTACAACAGCCAGTCCTTTGCAAGTTTCCAGACTCCAATCAGAGAAGTACCAGAAAAACAATGGTTTTATTCTGCTCCGCAATCAGCTAAGACTCTGACCTTTTACAGATAATCAAATCATTGCTGCTTTAAAACAAGTAAACAGCCAACCAACCCATTCCCTGAACATCAACAGAGAGAGCTACAATCCAACATGTTACAATTGACCTTATGACATCACAATACCACCACTCTTGATGTCACCCTCCAGAACCGTAAGCTGGTTCACACAGAAGAGCATAAAAGACTTTGCAGAAGTAAGATACAAGGAGGGAGAACGAAAAGAGCAATAGTGTAAGCTTACCACAGGTTAGCTAGTTATACCGCCACCTCCAACTGCATGTTTCCAGCATATGGTAAATGTTAGCTAACACCCCTCTCCTACAAGAGGCATTCAGTGGGCCATGTACCAAGGCAAAACACTAGTTGTTCTGCAAGTTCATACAGTAGCTCTTCCTTAGTCTACATACATGACAAAGTCCAAACTAAAACAGGAGTTAATTTCTGTGTAATTACTTAAGACAATGTACAACTTTCATCCTACAGAGAAAGATTTTATCCTTTATGCTTTTATTCGTGTTTTGTGGGTTGTTTGTCTTTTTGTTTGTTTGGGTTTTTTTGGTGGGATTCCCCCCCTCTTTAAACACAGAAGCTGCACTTAAATGTTCATTACTACGACAGTTAAAAGAATGAGAATTAACAGAAGTTCAAAACTAAAAACTCTATGAAGTCATTTAAGTGCTTTATCCTTTTTGAAGCAGTTGATCTAATATTACGATTTTGTAAAAAATTCAACAGTATCTTTACACTGCTTTATAGAAGTAACATCCAGGGCTTTTTAAAAAGCAAAATGCCTTGAAATAAATTTACTTGGGGTTCTAGTGAAAATTTAGTTCAGCATCTAAAAGCTTGATAATACTACAGGTTTACCATTCTAATTAGTTCCTTACTTCTAAATATCACCTCACAAACAGTGGACAGCATCGGAAGCTGCCACATAAGAAAGCTACAGCATTCGAAAGTTGCTTTTTGATACAAAAGCTATTCTGAACTTTTCTGCAAACCTATCTTTAATACATATTTGTAAGGCACCCCTTTAATTCCTAAATTCTCTATAATTTTCTTTCAGGTAAGCTTTAGGTGAGTAAATTCATATTAAGGCTACGTGGATGTCTTGGCAGCAGTGGTGGCTTAAGTAGTGTTTGCTCTCAGAAGCTCATTCCCGTTTCCATGCTATGTGGCTGAGCAACGCAGATAGTTACACTGGTACAAATAAATGCCTGAAGCAGAGAGACTGCTCATCTAGATGATGAGTAACTCAAACTCTGTTGAATTATACAAGCAGAAGATGTAGGAATACAAAAAGTCAGCCTTACTAGAATTCAGAAAGCACGTATGCAATCTACATTAGCCTACTGGAAGACTGCTGGCAAGCACTTACTCCTCTCTTTTCCTGTAAAAAATCACAGTTACACTTAGCATAGCTCAAGCATAGACATATGGAAATGTCTTTGAGAGATTGTCAGTTATCATAGAATCATAGAATGGTTAGGGTTGGAAGGGACCTCTGGAGGTCATCTAGTCCAACCCCCCTGCACTGGCCAGGGACATCCCCAACTAGATCAGCTTGCCCAGAGCCCTGGCAAGCCTCGCCTTGAATGCCTCCAGGGATAGGGCCTCAACCACCTCCCTGGGCAACCTGTTCCAGTGTTCCACCACCCTCATGGTGAGGAACTTCTTCCTAATGTCCAATTTAAATCTACTCTTCTCCAGTTTAAAACCATTGCCCCATGTCCTTTCATTCCAGGCCTTTGCAAACAGGCCCTCTCCAGCCTTCTTGTAAGTTCCCTTTAAGTACTGGAAAGTCACTATTAGGTCCCCCCGAAGTCTTCTCTTCTCCAGGCTGAACAATCCCAGCTCCTTCAGCCTGTCCTCATAGGAGAGGTGTTCCAGCCCCCAGTTATGCTGGACAGCTTCTTAAACACCCAGTTTCAGGAACTCTAAAGAGAAAGGCCATCTAACATGCTCCAGTAAAAATATTCAAGTACAGAACTCTTTCAATTATCTGATCTTTAGCTGAACTAAGAAGAGTCAAAATGTACTGCATTTACAGAATCACAGAACATTCATGGCTAGAAATGACCTCTCAGATCACTGAGTCCAACCAAAAAAAGAAAACAAACAAACAAACAAACAACACAAACCAAACCACACAACCCCTGCCCTCACTAGAGCATGTCCTGAGGCACCACATCTACACATCCTGATATAAGCCAGGATCCTGTTGGCCTTCTTGCCCACCTGGGCACACTGCTGGCTCATATTCAGCCAGCTGCCCACCAGCACCCCCAGGTCCTTCTCTGCTGGGCAGCTTTCCAGCCACTCATCCCCAAGCCTGTAGCGTTGCCTGGGGTTGTTGTGCCCAAAGTGCAGGACACGGCACTTGGCCTTATTGAACCTCATACAATTGGCCTCGCCCCATTGATCCAACCTGTCCAAGTCCCTCTGCAGAGCCTCCCTGCCCTCAGGCACATCAACACTCCCACACAATTTGGTGTCATCTGCAAACTTACTGACGGTGCTGTCGATCCCCACATCCAGGTCATCAATAAAGATGCCAAACAAATGTTTGTGTTCTTTCACAAAAACAATCTCAATGAAAACGACAAAGAAGGATTGTAAGCAGAGGACTTCTACTTCTTTCCTGATGGGGATTTAAGGTTCCATCTTAGATAAACCAGTGATATGCATGTGTAACATAACATAAGATCATGTTTATTATTACTGAAGTGCCTTATCTTTTGAGCATATTCCTATGGTGTTTCCCCATAAGGTAAATTTAGTATCATCTTACTAGCTAGAATACCTAGGTAGCAACAGCTAATGAGTCAGTTTGAAACCATCTGTCCTTCTGTTGCCTTTGTGAACACCTGGCCTTCAAATCAATGTTTAAAAAAATAGTCACTCCGGGTGGATTACTTAGATACTGTAAATATCCATCTGCTTAAAACAAGCATTAAACAAAATCCAAGCACTGGTTAAATGTTCTGAGAAAGAATCCACCACACTTGTCATCTGATAATATTACAGGGCACATCTATTCAGAGGTCTTCTGGGCCAAAGTGGCGTGTCCCTAATCCACACCCCACTTCACACAGAAGTGAACTGTCTCATACAGTCTATCTACTATAGCAGTATTAAAGAACATCCAGAGTTTGTCATTCCTCTCCCCAGTAGAAGAGCAAGGTGTTAGCAAACAATGGTAATGTTCAAATTCAGAAGTAATCTTGCAAATGAAAACTTCCTCTGTTGATTATGCAGTAGAAAGGGGGTTGGCCCTTTCTAGCCAAGCCTTTCAAGAAAACATCTGAAATGTAAGACTATAAAGAACTCAAAGAACTAGTTGTCAGGAAAATCGGAAAGTAATAGGTTTCAGATTGGTAGCAAATACGGGCATATGGATAACAAAGAAACTCCCATAGTTACAGATTTCAAAACACTGTAGCATAAAGAGGTAAGAAACCTAACGTGATTGTCTACTTTGCCAAGATAGTGAAGGTGATAAAGCTCCAAAATTTTAAGATGCTCTAGATGTAGGATATGTGTAGTCAAGGCATTTGATAGCTTTCGAAGTATTAATACAATTGTGAGTCTCTCGTAGGTATTGCTAAAAAGGGGGAAGAACAACTTTCTGCAGAGAAATCTACCTTGACTAATTCTTCTCTAAACAGCATCTGGTGATTTTTAAGCCAGCTAAGTGCTAGAGTTCCCAAAAGTTAATTTTTAAATCCGAGTGGAGAATCTCACCCTAGCATCCTGTGGTTAGCGATGCATTTAGATTGTCAGTTTTTGAAGCAAGTCTTGCTACTACCATTGAAGCCAAGGAGGTTTGTTATCCTCAATTCCAAGTCTTGTATTTCTGCTGCTCCTGACAGAAAAAAGCTTAAACCTGATTTCTGTAACATGTCTTCCTGTATATAGAGCAAATAATCCAGAAAGGATTCTCAGAGGCACAATACCATCCGATTTTCTCTATCAGAGGAATCAAGTCATTATAATATATGCATACCAACTAATATTTTTCCCCTATCTTACATGTACAATACATAAAACCCTAAATGAGACCATGAGTACATCCAAAATTTAGAAGGAATTTAAACTCCAGAAAGTGGAGTGAAAAACAAGCAAGAAGATCAAAACTACAGTATTTCAGTTAGCACCACGTACAGAAAATACAGCCAGAACTCCTTGATGTTTATGCTTAATGACAGAAAACAAGTTTTACCAAATTTATAAATGCTAGCAGGAGTGGTTTTTAAATTTCTTTATACAGGATACTTATTATTGAGAGAAGGACTTCCCCTCTCTCCAGAAAGTTTTTTCTTCCCTTATCTTCTAATGGTAAATCTTCAGATACAAATGAACTAAAACTGAGCCATCACAGCAGATTTAGAAAAAACCTTGGACACTGCTGATGCTCCTGTACAGATAGTTATAAGAGGCATAAATTCTCTGCCACACTACTTAACCACTTGGATCTATTTGTGGAATTTTTTTAAGCTATGTTACCACTTGTTAGATTTATAAACAAAAGGAGTTAAACTAAATGCAAAGAAAGGTCATTCAAAATCATAAAATCACCACTACATTCAAACCAGTAACATAAGAACACCAGTACTACAAGCTGCTAAATATTAACACTTACTGTGCTATACACAATTTAATGTTTACTGCAAAGCACACAACTTGGAAGGAGATAATTCAAGCATCTGTTATGTCAACTAACAGCCTGCACACACAGTCTTCCAGAAGAGCTAATTTAAATAACACAGGAGCTGAAAGCTCCAAATAGGAATTGTTAAAATACAGTTATTTTTATACTTCAATTGCAGTTTTAGAACATCTTTTGTTTTAGTCTATTCCATGTTAAGAAATTTCTTCTACTTATTTGCAAAGTTACTTCAGTAACAGTACTGTATTAGTATGAAGAGTATCAGCACTTAAAATGTAAAGGCATCTTAAAAATTTTAAGAGGGTCTATTTGCTTAGAAAGTTGCTTCCGTATTGCTGACACAGATTTATCACCTTCCTAAATCAGTTGAACTGACTTGGTTCATTTCATACAAGGCATATCTCAAACAATTTTTAAGGCAGTTAAATGCTTAAGAGAAGCAACTGATCCTACATGTTAAGTAATTATATACTCCTATACTTTAACAGGATCGATATACCTGTAATCACGTGGTACATACTATTCAACCCACAGTATACACAAAGTTAGGTTTCAGATCACAGATGGCTTGTCAGACTACTTCAGAAAACACAGTACTCCCCCACGCACTTTTATAGCATGCTCTACTTTTCTATCAGGCTAGAAAAACTTTAAGAAAAAGTATGAAGTCTAATTAGAAAAAAAAAATACTATCTCAAATTTCCATTACCTTTTTTTCTGGCAGCAGTCTCCAGTATCGTTGCCTGGACACATGGAATCTTTTTCAGTTGTCTGCATTGAGGCTATCTGAACTGCTTCACTTGTCATCTAAACAGAGGAGTACTGGGCAAGAAGTAGCCATTTGGCAAGGCAACTTGCAAGCTTGAATTCTCAAGATCTGTCCAATTAGCAGTGCAACTTCATTTTCACAATAAATCATTTTGATTCAATATCAATACAGTTTAAACTGTCTTGATTTGCAATATGTACTTAATGTTCGAGTTTCAGATATATCTATTGAGTAAAAAATGTTTTAATTGTGCCACTATTCAAGTATCACAACATGTGTCAAACTATACCTGCAAAAATTCAAAGGGCAATTTTATCAATAAGAATGTTAAAACTAACATGCAAGGAGACAATGCCAGTTTTCAAGAAAACAGTATTAGACAGGGTGCTTAAGGGCACTACAGGCAGTCAATGCAGTAACAATAGGTCTACACAGACTTGACAGCAAAAAGGTTTCCAGAAAGCAAGCATGTTAATAATTCAACATTCATTTTATGTTACTCATCAGGTCAGACATTAGCTGCAGGCAAACGTGGGTAACACAGATTAAGACACCATCTCCAGCTCCACCAAAGGTTACTGTTCCTGTACACTGCTGACTGCAAGACATGCCCTTGCTGGACCAAATCATGATTGGAACATCTTAGCACGAAGATACAGAACTCTAATCCCATTTACAGAGGCAACACGTCAAGGTATCTTAAAACTATTTCTATCTTTCAAAGCTCACACTCAGTTTTATCACTTTATTGCATGTAAAGCTTAACCTGGATGTATTCTATAGTCAGTGTGGATTAAACTAGGTATCCATATTAAAAAAAAAAATTAAAAAAAATCAAGGCACAAAGGAATACTTTTAATTTCAGGCTTTTACAGAACAACTGAAAAACACTGGTGGACTTAGCAGTTTAAAAAGAAAAGCAGACACTCGGTTTGGGGATTACACAGGTAATTCAGTAAAACCTACTATATAAAAACCAGAACCACACACTCAAAAGAAATTAGAAACAGGAACATGAATAGAAGACTGCTAATATAAGCCTTCAAATTGGTACTGAATTCAGCACAATAAGCACCAATTGCAGTAGGTTTTCACTACCTACCACTACCACTGCCCCTGCCCNTATGCAAGATAGCTATGTGCCCCTCTGCTCTTCTCAGTTCCTCCCTTGAGTGTCATGAACATGATACTAGCCCCGTCAACAGGATAGTCCATCAACATTCTCCCCAAGACTGGTCCCACGGGAGGGAATTCCACTTTTTCTGCTACAGGCTTTATCCCCCTAGTTCTTTTTGTGTCTTTCACTCTCCTCTGTGAGTAGCGTGGGAATGACAAAACAAACATTATTAAACATTTTAAGTTATGCATGGAAGCCGAAGGCAACGGTATCACTCTACTGAGTGATGTTCAATGGCTCCTACCAACTTCATCAGTGCTCTAACTTGCAGACAGATGACAACTGTTTATGTGCTTGAAGCTATTGCTTTATCAAAAGAAATGCATCTAACATTCCTTCCAAAATGCAGCAAATCTGCCCTCTGACTCCCAATTATTTCCCGGTATTTGGAAAGGTCACTCAAGAGCTATTTTATTGCATTTGCAGAGAGATTACAACAAGCTCAGCACAGGACTTTAAAGTAAATCAAAAGGAGTTAATAAAGTACTGCCAATTTAGTCAGACATTCCATTTTATATCATGCAACTTAATGTATCAATTTTAGAAGTAGGAACACCTATGCAACCCCGAAGACAGCTTTGCATAGTAAACATTAGCTACAAGTAGTAACCTACTTAACTATTAAGTATTTAATGCTTAATAAATATTCATAATATTCTACAGGAAGAGCATAATATGCAAGAAGCCATGAACTCAAAAACATTACCATTTTGCAAGTCTCAGTATGCATGCTTTTTATCATCTGATCATGGACAATTTTGACAGTCTTACCTTGAATGTAGTACAGAAGTCAAATTTCTTCTAGATCTTTGTCCTTCTGATAAAGATTCACTTTAAAGACACTTCCTTGGATATTACGGGTGAACAGCAAGAAGAGCCTGTAAGTCTGAAAGTAGTAAGATGGAAGAATTGACCAATTTCTCTTCTAGTGCAAAACAACATTCAGTAAAATCTACAGCTCAAGAACTGCTTAATAGCAACATCTACACTGGAACTAACAAGATACACAAATCACTGGAAGTGGCCAAGTTAGTCAAGAAGTTCCTACTTGTCTAAGGTAATGAAGCAAAAGGTCAAGTGAACGCCTTTCACAAGACGAAAGTACAAAGTGATGGCCACTACTTGCCAAAAATCTCCCATTGTCAATATTTATCACCTTCGTAGACATCGTGTAATTAAAATCCATTCCCAAACCAGGAATATGTACAACCACGAGAGAGAGAGAGCACACCTGCACACATTTGTGCACATGCATGCATACTTAAGTGCAGAGAGCATGCAAAAAGTCTGACATGCTCTGCTGGTTTTGGCTTGAATAGATTTATTTTCTTTATAGTAGCTAGTATGGGGCTGTCTTCTTTATTTATGCTGGAACAGTGTCGATAACACAGATGTTTTCATTATTGCTGAGCAGTGCTCACACAGAATCAAGGCCTCTTTTGCTTCTCACACCACGCCATCAGCAAGTAGGCTGAGGGTGCACAAAAAGTTGGGACGGAACCCAAATGGGACTGCTGACCCCAATAGATCAAAGGGGTATTCCAGACCTATATGAGGTCATGCTCAGCAACACAAAGCTGGAGGAAGCAGGAAGGAGAAGCTGTTTGGAGTGATGGCATTTGTCTTCCCAAGTAACTGTTATACACGACATAGCCATCCTTTCCTGGAGATGGCTGAACACCTTCCTGCCAATGAGAAGTGGTAAATGAATTCCTTGTTTTGCTTTTCTTGTGTGTATGTTCTTTGCTTCATGTATTAAACTATCTTTACCTCAACCCAAGGGTTTCCTCACTTTAACTCTTCCAATCCTCTCTCCCATGCCATTGCGAAGGAGTGAGCAAGCAGCTATGTGGTGCTTAGCTGCTAGCTGTAGTTAATCCACAACATGCACTAACGCAAAAGTTTACAAGCATATATCCAGATTTTTGGACTTAAAAGAAAATAAAGACTAGAAGTTGAGGTTTGAACTTACTCTAAAGAACAGAAACCATAAAAAAGAAGCCTGTTACTAGCCACTACAAATTTCTTTAAAAGCACAAGCAGAAACACACTTGATTATTCATCAAAATTATGCTAGTTACAAGGAAGGGCCTGTCACATTTAAAACTAATCATGGCTAGTTATACCAGTATGTAATTTCTCCAACATTAATCCCCCTAAAGCCTTTTTAATTTTGGCGATGTTTACATGTAGCATCTAGGATGACAGCTTCTTTTCATAGGCCTGGGCAATGAGGGGAGTGATTCAATCTCAGAGAAACAGAGATTTAGTTTTCTTTTCTGGTATCTATCTTCCCCCTCAGCAACTTCAACCAACAAATATTCTACAAATTGCTCATTTTACAACACAGTTCAGAATAATGCGTGAAGGCAAGCAAGGTCACTATAAAGTTCTAAAACTTCAACACTGAGAAAGAATATTTTTCTTTTCTTTCTTTAATTAAATGTTCTTAACTCAATGGAAGTACCTTGCTTATTCAATCCTTACTCATTAGGCAAATTTCAAATAAATAATGCTTAATATCAAAAATAGTCAACAAGAGTAACTGATTACATTCAAGCTATTTTGTTTAGGAACACTAAAGTAAATGTCACGCACAAAGACTTAAGTTTCCAAATAAAACAAAGCACATTGATTAGTTTGGCTACTTAGATCCCTGCCATGGGTGATTCTTCACAGAATGAATCAGAACGGAAGAGACCTAGGAAGTCATCCAGTTCAATTGCCTTCTCAAAGCACAGTCATTACTGAACTCAGTCTCAGTTGCTTAGGGCTTCATCCACTCAGTCTTGAAAACCTCCAAGGAGGCTTACCGGTTACCTCCTATACTCTCTAAACAGTCATGCTTAAAATAAAATTTTTTCAACATATATCCACCCATTTCAATTTATAATCACTGTCTTTTGTTTTCCCACTGTGCACCTCAGTAAAGAGATTTGCACCATCTTTTTGGTATTCATCCTTGCATATGAGACAGCTACTATTGGATCCCTCCTAAACCTTTCTTCTCCAGTGTAAACATGGCCACAAAAGGCGCACAGCATCTCTTCACAGGTTACATGCTCAAGCTCCCTGACTATCTTGGTGGACTTGCCCTAAATTTATTGTTTTTCTTGTTGAAGGTAGGGAGAACAGGAGCAAAACTGGCCACAGTATTACAGATGGAGTCTGGGAACATCTGGAACAAATGCCAACTGAAGTGGAATAAAGCTGTTTTTATCACTACGAGGGTGAACTGCTGACTTGTACTTAGCCTGCTGCTCACCAGAACAAGGTCCTTCTCAGTAGAGCTAGTAGCCCTGTGGCACTGCACAATGTTTACTGATCCTAGAAGCAAGTCCTGGCATGTACCCTGGATTAATTTTGTAAGATTCTGACAGGCTCACTTCTCTAGCCTTTCTGAGGACATCCTCCCATTCAGATTAAATAGGAGTGTGCTGTGGGACACTGTAGAAAACCTTGCTAAGGTCAAACTGAAAAAACATCCACTGCTCTCCCCTCAACTGAAGACTTAAGTCAGTTGACAAAATGCAGTCAGGTTGGTCAAGCATGACTGACCCTTGGTGACTATTTCCAGTCACTTTCTTTTTCAAGGGCCCAGAAATGTTTTGCTCTGGGTTGGTATAGAATACTTACTGATAGTACTATTCAAGTAAAGCAATATTTAATGCTTTCATCAAGTGAAAAAGGTATTCTTTATCATATGATACAATAAGGATGACTGAAACAGAACCATCTCTAGGCTTCAGGTATTTGCAGAATTCAAATGTTGCAAAGTCTAAATATAAGAACTCCGTGCATAAAAATAAGCAGGTCTCAACAAGTGAAAACAGCCATCAAGCACCTGAGTTTCTGGCTAATTTCAAGATATCTAGCAACAAGACACTAATAGTAAAGGTTATAAAAGGAAAAATTTGGTGTTCGTAACTCCACCTAAAATTTATTACAGAAACTGGGAAGAGAGAAGAAAGGAAAAGAATAATAAGTGGGCACAAAAATTTAAACATGCACATTAGAAAGAATTTCTGAAATTCAGATTGCTTACATCTTTTCAGATGGTTTGAATTTCTCCTGGATTGTACTGAAAGAAAATCCACTTTACTGAGACCTTTAAACTTGAGCAAATTCAGGAACTCCTAGACACAAAAATAGTCAAGTCAAGCAACTGCAAAATCTAGTCTCTACCAGTGATATTACTCATGTTCCACCCTAAATACCTTAGTCCCTTTACAGTTCCCCAAAACTTATGCTTGAAGGAGAGAGTAGGTAAGATTCTCTAGCTCCACATTAAGCAGTGAACAATGCCAACACCACAGCAGATGAGCGGCGACAGTTCTCTTATCCCCTAACGAAAACTGCAAACATGACAAAAAGTACTGAAAAACAGCTTGACTCAGGAACTTGCTATGTAAATTTTTGGTTTCTGTTGCATTCTCATGTGCCTACAGAATAAAGATATTCTTATCAGCCAGTGCTGATATTTAATTAAACTGGAATGACTGCTGAGAAGAGAGTCATATCAACATCTGTATCAGGCTATACATTTGGGGAAATCCAAAGGAGGAGATGGGCATTTTAAATTTAATTATAATAAAGGTTTTAACATCAACACTTAATTGCATTTCTTTTACTTTAGAATTGCAACATAGCTGGTGACACTGCTAACACCATCACAGTGATGTGACTTCCAGTATGGTCTTCTCTTCATCAGCAGTAATATTCCAAGTAAATATAGGACTTCCACTTGCCAGGTAAGTCATCAGGTATCCAAATCATTAGTGTCAAGAACCAGTGTTAAAACCTACACCTTAAAAGAACCTCCTTTAAAACATCTCAAGGTGCAATCTTACAAAAAGTTAGGGTAAGCTAAAATGGTAACTGCTGTAAGTCCACCTCCTGCTGTATGTATTTTCTATTCCAACTTCTGCATCAGTAGTTGCTCTCACATCATTCAAGATAATAAAAGAAAATTAGCCTCAGCAGTAAATACCAAACGTGCACACATCACACAACTCTCTCTTACCACAAGATGACACACAGCCAAGTATCAGTGTGAGAAGGAAGAGGAGCACATGGTCAGAGGCAGAAAACTGCAGAAACACAGCAGCACTAACATACTTAGATAATTAGAAAAGAATCTCTTTCTTAATGAAAGAATAAGGATTATAAGTGGGTTCCAGAAGCAAATGCCTAAGTGCATACAGAGGCCTAACTAGAACTATTTTCTGTACTGTAGCAACATTGAAAAGCACTGAAAAAAACTAACCATTCTAAGCACCTTTAACTCAAAATAAGAATATCAGATGCTCATCTGCTAGGCAGGCATGTAGTAGAAAACGGTTTAGATGGAGGTAATGGACTCCCCCATAATGAAGAGACAAAACCATTGCACCCATTGTTTTCAAACAGTGCAAAGAAATAACAACAGTGTTTGGCTGTCAAAGGAAGTCCACCTATGTAGTGCCCAGTAGTCTCGTCGCGGTAGCACAAATTTAATAACTAGAAGTCAGCATAGAAGAAACTCAGAATTCAAATCTCAGCTTTATCTGAATTACATGTTAGTTGCCACTTTAACTGTGCTGAGGTGACCTTTGCCCTGTCTGTAGGGTTTTGAAGGCACTACTCTTTGGCAGCTGAACCAAACAAGCTTTATCACTTTTCACTCTCTTAATGGAAAAGTTATTCTAGGTACGACCAGCCCACTCCAATTTTCCTTCTCTTAACAGGGAAGTTTAGTCCAAGTAGATCCTTCCAGTCACTCAAAGACTACCCGGGAATCTGTTTCCTCAGCAACAGTGATGCAAGTCTACCAATTCCATGACACCTTAAATTCATAATACAAATAGTGCATGGTATGCACTATCTGCAGGACTTTTTACACAGTTCCAGGTGGAAAAAAAAACAACCAAAAATCAACAAACTCGTGAAAAAGCACTATAGACTAAGTCTTCTATTTTCCCTAACTGTTCTCAAGAAGGGACGCAACAGGAAGAAACGAGTTCAAAGAAACCACACATCAAAAATAAGGAGAGAGAATGAAGACTAATATAAAGAAGCTCTTCCTCATCACACCCACCAATACATATGTCAGTGGTCAACTTATACTTGCTGGTTTTTACCTAGACCAGTATCAAATAGTCACGATATCGCTGACAGGCAACTAATTGCAGTAGGCTAGTGGCAGACAGCAGAACTTGGTAATAAAAGGTTGCATATCTGTTGATTAAAAAAAAGAAAAATCTTTTACATGATAAACAGAAAACAGAACCCCGTGGTAAGAAAATAACAAAGAATACTCCTTGATGAATAGTCTACTATGCCTACTCAGGTATTCTCTGGATTAGCTTAATTCTCTAGAAAATATTGTTGTTTTCTTTCCTAAAAAGGCTACTGTTCATTTTCTCTCCTGCCTAATTTCAGTTTCTCTCCTGCAGTAACAGTATCAGACTTTGACCCATGGAAAGGAGGGGATAAACACTCAGTGGAAAGAGTCAACAGTACTGAAATTTGACCAAAATAAACTATGCAGAAGAAAGTTTGCTCACAGGTAGTCCAGGTTCACTTAATCTTTTTGTACTAGTGATAAAGCTTAAGATGATTACCAAAAAGATAAGTAGCAGAAAAGGATGATGGAGATTCCAATACAGTGTTCTATGACTCATTTTAGAAAGGCTTCAGGCACAACGAGATTTCATGACAGATCTATGCTGTCAGTATACAAGAGCTTCTGTTTCAAAAAATGTCCTATAGAGGGACAATATGAAGAAGCATATTGAGAAGTTAAGAAGTTTTCCACATTAGCTTTGTATTCTTTGAAATCTGTTGTCAGTTTCACAAGTCTAGACAAACCTTAAGATACCTTTCAAAAAAGAAAAAAAAAAGAAAAACAAAGTTATGGAATTGCTACCCCAAGTTTTTGTTTATACAAAACACATTTGAATCTGGTAAACCTGAACAAAACAACAGTGAAAAAAGATCACTTCAAATAGTGACTGTCTAGTAACTTTTCCTAGATGGAGCTCTGTTTTCCCTCTGTACAGATTCAGAAATATGGAAAACTTCAGATTGAAAATAGCATGGTCATTATGTGTATCTGAGAATATACATTATTTGTCAAGTAAAATATTTTTCAAATATAAATTAACAAAATGTTTAAAACACATAATTTCAGAGTACTTTTCCCAGTGACATTTTTCTGACCATGTTAAATTCTACTCCCTGCCACTGACAACAGCAATGCACAAGCTCATTTCAAGAATCCTGCAGTATAATCTGGAAAAACGTTGGATTTTTATTGCTTCCCTTCTGACTCCATAAGTCAAGGCCCATTTCACTTTGTGTTTAAAAAAAATAAATCAGAAATTGTTTTGGCAGTCTGTAAGCTTATCCCATTCCCTCAAAAAATCAGATATTCTAAGTTGACAGCATTTGGTTTTTTTCCTCTAAATTAAAACAACATTGCAACAATAGGCAAGACAGTAAGAAGTTGTCCTGTTGGATTTACTGTTACAGGCTAGATATTGATCTTCAGCTACTCTTAACTTCCATCACTCTTACACTCAAATACAGTAACAAAACATGCAGAAATCCAGACATTGTTCAGCATAAGTCAAACCAAAGGAGAAACAGAACTGAAATAAATTCTATTGCTTACTATGATATAAAAGTAGGGTACAGAACACCAATGCCACTATTGCAGAGTCCTAACAATGGTTTTCTTCCCCATCACACACAAACCTAATTATTATTTCAATTTTAAAACATAGCAAAACGTTAAACTATAGCCTTTACCATTTATAGAAAACAGATGAGCTCACAAGGCCTGCCTGCAGAGGAGGCTTCACAGCTATTTGACCCTAGCAAACACTGGAACATTCTCTTTCCAACAATCATCTCAAAAGCAGATCCCACAAATGACTATTAAAAGAGACAGTCACCTTAAACTTCTTCCAATCTCCTAAAACTGCAAGAGATGCAAGGAATCTAAAGGACGGTTGGTTGGTAACCTTCCCACAAAACAAGAAAACGCTATTACTAGAGCATCTTTTAAATGACTGAGTGCCTACGAACTTCTAGGTTATCTTTTAAACAGCAATTTGAATTGTGGTGCGCTTATGGAGGATTTACAGAATAAGGTTTTACATGCTCCCTTCCCCCCAGCTCAAGCTATTGTATTCACAAGATTGTTTTCATTTTGCTTGTGTATAAAACCTAGACTATTTGAAGTTTTATGTATAATCTACTACTAGTTTAGATAAAGTGCTCCTCCATAGTAACATAATCAGCCATAACCTAGACTTTGGAAAACTCCAATAAATTCATCCATCAGCCTGTGCAATCAGTAAGAAAAAGAACAGAAAAGACATCATCTCAGAGAAAGGAAAAATGAAGCCAAAAATCTCTTGCTGTAATACATCTCCTGGAAAAACAGTAAAGACACAGAAAACATGACAAGCTAGCAAATGGATAAATACCACATCTGAGGAGTCTGATACACTTACAGGTAGTAGTCCCACAGTTACTGGATAACACTCAGTTAAAATACCTGTAAATCTCACTCATAATTAGACATTGTTAATAACCTCTCTAAGGATAGGTGTCACTTCAGTTCTTACTGGCAACACCTGAAGTGAGACATTCAAGAGTCTTAACAGACTGTATTGTACACTAGGGCTCTATTTAGACAGATGGAGTTTCTTTGCCTTCCAAAATGTAGGACTGATCACTACCTAGGGGGAGTAAATGGACTACCTCTGTTAGGTCTCGATTCAAGCATTAAAATAGTTAAAATGAGAACAGTATTTCATGTTTGTCTTGAGCATGTATACCAAAAAATAAGTACCCTTTTTTGTGCAAAATCGGCTATAAACAGTTTTTCTAAAATGCCCTACAGAGAATCAAACAATGTCAGACAGTAAAAACCAGTGCCTGCAAGCAGCACCATATCTGGAGTGAGATCTTGTGCACAAACTGGTACGCAGAGTACCTTTTAACCAGGATGAGATTTCCTGTTGGGAACTAGAACAAATAAAACATGTATTTTATTACTATACTAGAGAAATGAAGAGGAGCAGAAAGGACACAGAAGGAAACTGAGAAACATCAGTGCTGGATTCACCTTTCACACTCTTATAGAAGCTCTCTGAAGTCAGCGCTTTGAGTATAGGCCCACGTAGAAGCAAAAGGTACAATTTCTTCAGCTTTATACGCTTAAGACAACTCTCAGAACTCGGTCTGCAGTACCACATAACTTCAGTGCAGTATTTCTCATCTGAAGTTTCAAAGCACTTTAGTTTCAGCAGCTTTTCAAGGTCACAAGGCCAATCACAAACACAAGTTCCTGCCTCTTCCAGTTTCTAATCCACCACCCTCAAAACTCAATCTAGCTGTACACTAGAGGCTTTAATACATCATTCATTTTCAAAAGCTTCAGTCACTTCTCTCCCAGAATCATGGTCCAAAACTACCATATGTGGTAACAGTGTGTATTGCAAAAGGCTACAATATACATCAAAGGCAACTTCAGACCTGTCAATATTTATTTGGAGGTAGTTCAATAAGAATGTTGGATACTCTCAAGAATTTCTATCTATCCTACAGAGGAGAGATTTTTAGCATCCTTTCCGAAGCCACCTTTAGGAACATAATTTCCTACTTCTAGATACATTGCCTGAAATGTTAGGGGGACTAATTACTTTTCTCTCTTCTGGTAGAAAATTTAAAGCAGTGATAAATATAAAAAGACAGTAAAGCAAGATAGACCATTACTGTAAAACAAAACAAAACAAAATACAATCTTAGGAAGCCAAGGTACAGTGTGTGTCATTTCACCCTTCCCCCTTCAAGTTTTATTGAAACTGGCCACAACTCAGAATTTGGCACAAGGGTAAATATTTCAGAGATAATCAGGTCCTATGAGTTTTGTGGAAATAAACAGTCAGATCAAGGACAGACATCCAAACTTAGTGCCTCTTTAGGATAACCGCAGTAGAAGCTCAGCTGTGTTTCCAAAACCAGCTTCCCATACAGGACTGCAGGACAGATAGTGCCCCAAACACATGAAAATACTTTCAGAGCTCACAATACAGTATACCCAGAAAAATCCAGCCACAAGACACAAAGCCACAGGAAGCCAGGCTTCATAACGTGCTCACACAGCTCGTTTCATTCTTGATTAACTGAAGTAAAACCATGAGAGAAGTACTTTCGAGAATTTATTGTAGTTTTAACAGTCATTCTCACAGACAATTTCAAAACTAGGAACAATAATTTGGGAACAGAGATTCAGTTACTAGTCAAGATAAACAAACAATCCTTACTCAGAGAGCAGCAGGATAAATTCTGCAGTCCCAACAACAGCACTTAGGAGGCAAAAAGCAGCAGAATTGAGCCCCTTATATAACTCAACACCCTGTGCAATGCTCCAAGGTGCCTTTCAGAGACCTAGTCAGTACATCTGTATTAGCTCTTCAGTTCGGATCAGGACCACATTTTTTAAGGAAATCTGGACATCTCTTGGATTAACCTAAACAAAACCTCTTGGAAAACACCTAATACCCAGTAATGTTTGTAGTATACTTGGTCCACAGAACCAGACTACAACTTTTCCTAAAATAAAGTCCCACAAAGTACACGCACCATGGGCACTCTGTCTGCCTAACTTTGAGCTTCACTCTACAGTCTTCCTCAATTGCAGCATACTGATTATATTTACATTAACAAGCAATGTGGCAGACACTTCACATTCATTTAAGAGAGCCTCAAGCAGCAGTAACTAAACCCACAGACTTAAGTTGCCAATGCACATCTCATTAGCCCTAAAAAGGAGCGCTGCACTGGGAATTTGAGTGTTCCTTTTCCTGAAGTAACTATAGCAGCAGTGTCTCACCACTTACTCGCTTTTGCTTCCACCAGTTCGGGGTGTCAAAAGCTAAGGGGAAACTACTAGGAAAGTTCTCTGAATAAAGTTTAAAAAAATCTCAAGATCTACATGCTTTATGCACCACCTACATTTACTGTTTTATAATACTTTAAGTAACACTGAAAACACAACCCAATACTCACAAAACCACATCAATGGTAGCTGGTGATAGGAAGAGTAGCATGTGCTCGATAATGCTTTATATTACTTGCACATCAGCTTAACCAACAAAGCTGCCCAGAAAAGAGGGGTTTTGTTTCTGAATAAGCTGACCAACATAATATTCATTGTTTCAGTCTTCCACTTGAATAAAAATATCAGTTCTTTACAAATAGTTCCATCATTTGGGATTTTTTTTTCTCTCCAGTCACTAATTTTACTTTTGTTACACAAAATTTTAAATGCAAGATCATGAATTTTAACAAATAATACCTGCCCTTAGCATACAGACAAGCTGGTGAGAATAGGCCAATGCAGTCGTTTGAATAAATTACAATAAAGTGCTACCTCCTCTACTCAACAAATCATCTTACTTCATTATCTACTTGGTAAAAACAATCAATTCATTTACTAACAATGCAGAGTCAAGTTTGCTCTACATTCAGTAAAGGTCAACTTCCTACACTGGGTGCAGACACAGAAGTAGGATTATCGAAGACTACATTCTCCATTAATGCCCAGAAAACTGTAAAGAGACCAACAGTTTCCTTTGTGACTTAACTGGAAGTTTGTCATTACCATACACATTAAAGAGCCACCATAAGCCTGAAATATTCATAAGCAGTGTACTTCTGAGCCCAGGCACAGTCTGAAAATCACTTGGNATACTTATACTTCTGAGCTGAATTCCTGTTAACTCTTGCAAAAATAAATAATATAACCAAGTGCTTAAGTCTATTTGAAAGAAAACTCAATAAAAAGGTTATTTCCCATCAAAGATGCAAAGAACCTACACCTAAAGAAAGCAATGTAGTAACATCATAAAATGATGCACTGAAGTAATGTTAATGAGAAACTAATGGCGCATGGGTGAAGAGAGTTGTGGGTGACTTATTTTTCCTTGCAGAACACCACCTGGACCTGAGTAATTTCTTCTGATATTTTAAGTAAGGCTGTGTCCACTGAGATATGGAGTTCCCCCTTCTATCAGTTTCTACACTAAAACACCTTTGTGCCTTCTCTCCCACTGAAGTTACTTCCAAGAGCCAGAAGACTAATTTAACCTACGCTCATTGACAACTCTTATGTCTCCTATCATGTTTCAAAAATTTGAGATGAGTTACACCAGCTCAGTTTTTTCCTACCATCTCATGCAAAGCTCTTCAGACCAGTTTTATTCTGGAGTGACACTCATTAATTCTTCTGATTTATTTAGCTTTAACATAATACAGATATAAAGCCATCTGACCACAGTTTCCCATGCCAGATATATTGCCAAGACTTAAAGACACCTGTCAAATAACTAAGGAATTTGCAAGTCTGTAAAAGAAGAACACTTTTTATGATCTTTTTGGAAACTCAGCATCCTTGTTCTCACATCAGGGACACATCTTTCATCGTCCATGCAAACAACTTCTCTTTCCTGGTCCTCTGTAGTCCAATGTTATTTGAATTTGGGTGGCTTACCCCGCCCTTTTTTGTTTTAATTAATATCCTGCAATGACTTGTCCTGATTTTGGAATCAAATTCTCTGAAGATTATATGGATGGATAGATAGATAGGCTGAAGACCAGTGCTAAACCAGACCTCTCTTGAAGTGTCAAAAAATTTATCTTGCATTCACACTGCACGTGAAAAGGAAGAAGCCACCATTTACACCCCAAATATCTATAAGCCAAATCTTGAAGATAATTAAGCATAAACAACTGAAGCATAGAATGAAAAGAGTAACAAACAGGGAAGGGGCCAAGATAGCAAAAATTTTTACTTCAACAATTTTCCAAAGAAATCACCATTGCTCTCCTCCAATTTACTGAGAAAACCAGTACTCAGATCAAAATATTTGGGTTGCTAAAATGCCCAAGATTTGAAGAATGCTTATACGTTTTCAGAGAAGTGAAGAAATACACTGCACAACACTAATTTGGAGAAAAAAACCTTGTTGAACAAGGTAGAGATAATTTAAAAACAAAAAAAAAAAACCCAAACAAACAACAACAAACCAAAACAAACCCCACAAAACGGAGCACACTTGATGTAACTGAGGTGGTAGGCAGAAAGAATCAGTATTAAGAGAAAAGAAAACCAACAGCTATAGATACAAAAATATCCATGATCTGTTACAGTAATCACTCTCCACAACCCACATGTGCAATCTAGAGCTTGGATTCTTTCACTAAGGTCTTTCCATTCACTTGTAAGAGACTGTGCTTGCAAATACCAATGGTTAGCTAGCTATCTTCCAGTGCCGATTGGAGAAGAACAGCTATTTACCACTTACTAAGGTAAAGCAGTAGGCCTACGTGGCAAATTTAATCATTCCTACTGGACTGATGATCCAAGACACTACCAAATGATCAACTACCATTTTCAGAGTTTTGGGGCGAGGGAAACATTAAAAAAAACAACCAACCAGCAACAAAAAATGCACCAACAAAAAGCCCCATATACACCCACCTAAGAATATTACAGTAGCATTTAGCAAGGTGTGCTGCAGTTTGCTTCATTCAAGATGGACTCTACTCTCTGAACATTGTTCTACATACAACCCCATCCCTTGCTGCAGTCTAAATAAACCCTACTCTGACGAGTGATATTCACTAATATGTATATTTCAGACAGATTTTTATAGCCTTTCCCTTTTTGTAGTATGGAGACAACACACTCATGTAAGAACTACTACTCTCTACCAGCCCCTCTGAGAACAGTAGTTCCTACCACTGAGTACCTTAAAAGACTATGCTCAACGTATAGATTTCACAAGCTTTAACTTGAGTTATGATGGGTTTATATTTCTTCAACACAAGAGTCCTCAAAACATTAATAATAATCATTGGAAAAGTTTAAGTGAACAATGAAAATTCCACACCAGAGACAAGAAGGGAACTGAATTATCTAGGATAACTACTATAAGATTATTTTACTCTTTAGTTTCCTGCCTCACTAACTGAGCACCTAACAGCTACCATAATAAAAGAAAAATGGGTTCTGTGCACACTGTGCAGTCTTCTCCGTAAGTACAGATTTCATTTCCCTCATGTTGATGTTATGTGCCTTAATGAAATCACTACCCTGTACAACAACCTTCTCTAAATATCTGTGCAGAACAGAAGATGAGGAGCTACATAAACAAACTATACATACTATCACAAACCTGTTGAACCATGGGATACACATAGACAATTTTCCTTATTTCCACCTGAGCCAAACAGCTTTCCATTCTAAACAGATTATCTTTTCACAGATCTCCAATCCTCAGATGTTTATGCACTAACCTTCTTTCAAAGACAAGCATATGTCCAGTACAAAAGACTTCATAACTCCAGACACATGCATTCAGTTAAAGTGTTAACTTACATATAAAGCACATAATAAACATATAAAATAGACACATTCAAGCCCCTGAGCCCACAAATACACGGAGCTTATCTACGTCATATTTAGTGCTTTTAGTTAGCTGCTGACCTGTCAACACCATTCTGAGTGCTAGCTTCAGCAAAACTTCACCCTTAAAGTTAATGGACAATTTACCCAGCAGAATAAACAATAAAAAAAAATCCTTTAACAGAAACCCCTTGACTATTCTGTAGCCTTCTTTAATCTGACAATATTCATAACAGTCAAACTGTCTCACTTTTATTCACTTTTTTACGTTCCATTGGCTGTCACAACTATAAAATATTTCTCTTTTTACCAAGAGGAGGAAAGCACCCCTGTAGCCTCCCACCTGCTCAGGACACACCTGGAATTCCCAAACAGAGTTCATCATCCCTCCCCCACACCATTTCAACTTTTCATAACCTCAGCCAAAAATGCCTGCCTCTTCTCTCCACATACAGACTGGAGTTCCCACTAACTCAGCAATACAGGAACTCCAGTTTCCCTTTTGCACAAATGCCATTCCCCTGATACACACACGTATACATAGTGTAACACAATCTTCACCTAATATACGCATAATCCCCACAAATTCATCCCACCTCTCCTTTTCAAATGTACACAAGCCTTTCAAAACTCAGCCATTCATTTCTACTTCTAAATATCCACCCACATCCCCTCAATTTCTTATATGGTAATCCCAGGAAATTTACCCACAAGAAGAGTGTATTGATACCCTTGTAAACAGAAAGTTACACTGCCTAACACCTGTCACACATATCAATACCTACAGTTCTACAGCTCCTCTGGACATGCACAGACTTTTCTCCAAACAATGCTATCATGACCGCAACACGTGGCATTTGCTACGTGTTTCCCAATTTGTATCCCATGGCTCAAACAACAAATAGGCAGCTTTTCAACTACATCACAGGTGAGACACCAATTCACAGCTCCTCTCCTGTACCCAGGCCACATTGCTCACTATCCAAGCCCATCTCAACACACAAAAAACAAGGCTGACTGAGCTGGTGACAGCCAGGTATCTCTCTTAGGTCTCAGTGTCATTAGCAGACAAATGCAGTAGTAACATGCATGCCTTTCTGTCCACATACCATCTCATATTACACATGAAGGTCTCACACACTGTCTAACCACACCAAACAAAACAAGTTCAGAACCTTGAAGCAACCACTGTGTCTGTAAGTTGTTCAGAGGCTCACCACCCAAAGCCTCCCTCTTCCACAATACTTAGAAGCCAGTCAACTTACTACCTTACTATTCACAATGCATACAAGATTGTTTACCTATCTCTCCTAAATTCACAGGCCTTCATGTACCACTGTTTCTAAATACATGTGGTTTCACCCACCATCTGCGACTCCACGCTATAAACATATCCCTCAACTTACCACAGCACACAAAACAACATGCATACAGATTTTTCCAACTGCCTCCAGCCCATCAAAATTGCTCCCTCCCTTCGACTAGCTCCAAACTACAGCAGAAGTATATACACGTTTATATCTATTGGGTTCGCAGTGCCAACAAGCTCCAAACTACGAGAACTGCCTTCAACTTCTTTCCCCTTGCACGCCGAAGGCGCCCAGGCACTGCCCATCTGCCTGTGACTTCATCCCCTCCGCACATCACCAACTCGTCACAAGCACTCAGACCTAACGACCGCTTCTCCCCCCAGCATCACAGCCGTAACCGCAGCTCGCTACCTCCCACCACCCCACCCCATCGGTAAACACCGGG
>VWZO01016423.1:207211-225254 GCA_013396975.1 Bucco capensis
TGAGGGTGGACCTGGCTTGGCCTCAGGCGCAGACCTCCCCGCGCTGGCCGCCGCCAGCCGCTGTCGCCACTCGCTTGCACACTCCGCGCACCCCCAGCAGCGCGGACATGTTGGGAACCCCTGTCCCAAAGGCCGCCGCTAGGCCCGCCCTCCCCACCGCCTACGTCACGGAGCTCTGGGTGGGGCGGGCGGGGCACGGCCCCCGGCCCCGCCCCCACCACCAACCTGCCGTTCCCGGCAGAGCAGCCTCTCCTCTTCCCCAGACTACTGGCTGCCACTGCCGCCGCTCACCTCGTCCAGCCCCCTTCCGGCGGCCATTGGCCGCCCGCCCCGCGGGCGCTACCGTTCCTCAGTGTAACTGGTCGATCGGCTCGCCGTTCACCCACCAGCCCCGCGCAAGAGCTTTTCCCTGATTGGGCCTATCTCCTCTGCCTTGGTAACTATTGGCTGTGGCTCCTGTCAATCAAGGTTTCAGCACACGGACTCTTCTCCGCACTTTTTTTTTATCTGGCGTCGTATCCTGGGCAGGATTGATGGAAGCAGCTGTCAGCAAGAGCCTTTGCCCCTCCCACGCCCCCTCCCTCCCTCCACCACATCCTTTCCCTCCCGGCGCAGTTTGCCTGCAGGCCATTGGCTCTTAGCGCCGCTAGTCCCGCAGCCTCTCTCGCCCCGGCCACCTCTTCGCGAAATAAGCTTGAATCGGACCGTGGATGTCTTCTCCTGGTTGGCTGTCGCCCCTGCCAATAAAGCGAGGCCGGCAGGCGCTAGGGAATGGCCAGGGAGTGCCAGCAGATCCGCAGAGTGCGTCCCCGCTCGCGCGCGCCGCTCTGCACGATGATTGGCTGCGTGCCGGGAGGCCCGCGGGGGGCGGCAATGAGTACCCGTATGTTGGCGCGATTACATCACCGCCAGCCAATGCGGGAGCACGAGGCTGATTTCCGAGTGGCGGCAGGGAGGGGCCTGGTGACTGTTTGCGGTAGCCTCTGCGTTTGATGGACCCGGACCAGGCGGGCGGGGGCGGTGAGGAGGGAGGCTGGGTTGCTCCCGGTTTTTGCCTCCGTCCGCGGAGCTGCCACTTCCACCACAGTAAAGTGTGAGGCTTGGAGGTGTCTCAGTCCTTGGTCTTCCTTCCCGCTGGAGGGGCTCAGGGGACGGACGGCCCTCCGGGCGTGCCCGAGGGAGGCTTCTCGGGGCGGCCCGTTCTGCTGCAGGGCTTTGGGGAGGGAACCGAGCACTGGACCGGAGCCGCTGACAGCGCGCCGCCAGAAAAGTAACGGTAGTTGCGGTGAAGTAGCCAGTGCAGGAACGGGCAACTGCTGTCAGCTGTCGGCCTCTCCGGCTGCATCGAGAGCCTCCGCGTTGGGAGGCCGTAATTCATCCCCTGCATGGGGTTGCCTACCCTTTAACTTCTTTCTCGCCCCAAACTAAAAACGTTTATTCAGGAAGGAACGTGAAAACCTGCCGGATGCTTCATAATTCCTTGCTATTCTCGTATTTCTCAACAGCCTGGCGGAAGCCAGCTGGGGTTGATCTCTGGAGAGGGACCAATCTCCTGCCTTGTTCTGCAGCCCTGTACAGCATTTGTGGCTGCACTTAGACGCTACAGCCTTTGCTCATAAGCTAAATGGCATAGAAGTGATGTGCTTGCCTTACGTTCCTGAGTGCCTGGATTTTATATACTGTACACACAAATAGCATACAAATTCCCACACAATAGTCTACTGATGCACTTGTCCCCTTAACGTTGGCGTGTTTCCTCCTCACACACTGTATACATCATTGTGAATCAATAGGACTTGAGTGCATAGCTCAAAACACACTTTACATAGCATTTTTGTCTTTTTCTGGAGTGTTAGCAAAGGAGCTGGCCCTGAAAAAGGGCCAACTCCTTTCTGGAGTTGGCATTCTTTCTCTTCCACGTAGGCATGCTCTGGGATTGTTTTTCCAGACGCTCCAGAGTCAATGTCCACAGTACAGAAAATAATGTAGGTTTTAACTTTAAGGTCATCAGCACCACTACTCACATTGTAAAATCCTTGGACATAGCTCTGGAGACTCTTTGAGTTAACTGATCAGGTACTTCAGGTAACTGATGCAACTGCAGCTGTAAGAGCTGAAGCTCTGCTTTCTGTAGCTACAGGTGCATCTATTCCACCATGAGAAGATGGGAAAGCTCACTCCAGCATGCTGGTGCTGTTTCCCACAGCTTTCTAGCAGTTGCTAGGGTTGATTGAGAATGAAACCTGGATTGCCTTCAGCACAGGCACTTGTGAGCGAGTCCAGAAATGGCCAGAACACTGAGACTGCAGTTAGCATTCTGTCATAGAAAACTTGCTCATAGTCAAGCTAATTTGGGTGCCCAGACCTAGCTGCCAATCAACCTAGTTAACTTTGCAGTGTCCACATGATCTGGGACTCAAGAAACTTTTGTATATCTAGCTAGAGATACTTTTTGGTTTTGCCTTTCCTCAGGCTCATATCTTGTAGTCATTTAAACACAATTCATGTATTATTAACGTGATGACAAATCTGGCTAAAAATTGCTATATCTTCGGGCTAATGAATGTAAAATTCATTCAGCCTAGCTACTTTCTGGGCTTTTGAAATAGTTTTTATTTCAAGTGATTCACCAGGAATTTTTTGAGAGCCTGTCACTATCTAAAGTAATGGTAAATCTTACACAGATTTCAGCAGGTACAATGTTGGGCTGTAATTTTATCAAGTCTGTTTACACCCTCTGTTTTGCTTCTTGGCTATGTGCCAGAGAGAAATCATAGGTAGCATTAGATGACTTTGCTCAGTATTACCAAGGTATACTCAGCTACTCCTGGCTTTTCCATCTAATTTACTGTCACAGCCATTCTTCCCACAGTGACTACTGGAACAAAAATGTACAGAAATACTGAAGGAAATCACGAGATAGTCTTTCAGTTGTCATTCAAATCTTCTGACTGCCTTTCTTCTTACTTCTAGGTTCAACACCTTTGTTCTTATCTCCTTCATTTCTCCTTCAGCTCTAACTGTATATATAATTTGATGACAAATTAAGAAAAAATAAAATACCTCCTTATCACCTCACTACCAGTACAACCTCTACTGAATTGATTTCCCCAAATATTATCCTACATTATCTCTAATATAGTAAATCATATGCCCTATTGCTTCTCAAACACAACCTGCTTGAATGTTAGTGATTAACTAAAAATCTCCACCATACACATGAATCCTTAACCCAGCATAAACAGCACATTCCTGATTCACTAGAAAATGTGCATATCTGGCTGGTTCGTGTGGGCTAAAACTAAATGCTGGCATTGCTCAAGAGGTGTGTGTGGCAAGAGGCAAGTAGCACCAGTGACAGGCAGCAGGGGTGGTGGATGAAGTAATAAGTAGGTGAAATAATGGTTGTATGTGGCAATCTGGAGTTAATGGTTAATCCAGAAATTTTGTGCCTTTTCATGGCTGGTCCCAGTTAAGCTTTGTGTAAGATTACTAAAGCAAGATATTTGTTTGTGAGAATATATGTGTGTTGGATCAATGGTAATGAGTGGATGTCTGAAAGTGTCTATAATTTTTAGTACATGCAATGTCCATCTGATTCTTAGTGGTGATGAAAATAGCTATGAACTATAGAAATGTTAACCAATAAATGGGAAATAGATTGTACAGGATAAAGGCAATTTACTAACAATTTTACTTGATACTGCACTTAAAAGGAATGAAAGTGGGTTCCTACTATAAAGAGTTTTTTAAGATTCCCTTTTTTAAAGTTCTATTGTTATGGGTGAACAGATTTGTCCTTTTAGAGGTAGCTGTTGATGAATCTGAATAATTAAATTTGGTTTGTGCTCAAATGAATGAGCTGTAAAACAGACCTTGACAAAATCGCAGTAACTTAGGGGAAGCTACTTGATCTGACAGCATTTTTGCATCATTATCTCAACTTTTACCTCTGTTTTTGAAAATGTTAGCTTTATACTGTGATACTGTGATGTATCCATCTAGAGTTTTAACTGGCCTTCACACTGCTTTGAGCACTAGTAGCAGCTGCTCTAGTTTCACAAGAAAGCATCTCAGACACTAAGAATATTCATGGTACATGAATATTTTTTATTTGCAAAGCAAATAAGATCTTCCATTTTCAGCTGAGTAACTTCTCATGGAAATTAATTCACCAAACAACAGTATTTAAGTTCTTCACCACTTCCCTGTGTACCCCTTCTAGATTACACCATCTGTGAAGAAAGGAAGGAAATCACCAGTGATAATAAGGTCATCTTTGTATTAAGAAATGAATAGAGAAAATTTGGAAAGTTTCATTTAATATTTTGCCTTTGTTTTTGCTCAACAAGAGGAAGAAAAGTGCTAAAACAGCCATAGGGAATAGGAAGAGTGTGGGAGGGGTAGCAAAGAAAAAGACACAGATACAGATAAAGACAGAAAACAAGTGATGTTACTGTGTCCAAATTAAATAACTGGGAAGTGGATATACTATTTCCAGCACTTTGGGGAAAAAAAAGGAGGAATTTCACAAAACAGTGCAGGACAACCTCCTTGTGATAAAACTCTTGGAGTTCCTAATTGGAACACATGGATTAGAGATTTGCAGCCGAGAAAACACAGAAGTAAAAACAAAGATGGATAGTTACAGTCTATGTTAAGGAAGCAATTTATGCAAATAAAACCATAGTGGTCAGTGGGGTTCATTCTGGTTGGCAGCTGGTCACCAGTGGTGTTCCCCAGTGCTCAGTGTTGGGGCCAGCTCTGTTCAATGTCTTTATCAATGACCTGGATGAGGGGATTGAGTGCACCCTCAGTAAGTTTGCAGACAACACCAAGATAGGAGGGAGATTCAATCTGCTTGAGGGTAGGAAGGCTCTGCAGAGGGACCTGGATAGGCTGAATCAGTGGGCTGAGGCCAATGGGATGAGCTTCAACAAGGCCAATTGCCAGGTCCTACACTTCAGTCACAGTAACTCCATGCAACATTATAGGCTTGGGGAAGAGTGGTTGGATTGCTGCCTGGCTGAGAATGACCTGGGAGTGCTGTTGGTAGTCAGCCGAGCATGATCCAGCAGTGTTCCCAGGTGGCCAAGAAAGCTAGTAGCATCTTGGCCTGTATCAAAAATAGTGTGACCAGTAGGACCAGAGAAGTGATCATCCTCCTGTACTCATCACTGGTGAGGCCGCATCTAGAATACTATGTTCAGTTTTGGGCCTCTTAGTACAAGAAGGATGTAGAGGCATTAGAGTGTGTCCAGAGAAGGGCAACAAAGCTAGTGAGGGGTCTTAGATCACAAGTCTTATGAGGAACAGCTGAGGGAACTGGGGTTGTTTAGTCTGGAGAAGAGGAGACTCAGGGGAGACCTTATCGCTCTCTACAACCACCTGAAAGGAGGTTGTAGCAAGATGGGGATAGGTCTCTTCTCCAGGGTTAACAGTGAGAAGACAAGAGGAAAGGCTTCAAGTTGCAGCAGTGGAGGTTTAGATTAGATATAAGGAGAAATTTCTTTACTGAAAGGGTTAAGTCTTGGAATAGGCTGCCCAGGGAGGTGGTTGAGTCACCATCTCTGGAGGTGTGTAAGAAATATTTAGATGTGGTACTTAGGGATGTGGTTTAGTGGTATGTTAGTGATAGGTATGGTTGGATTTGATAACCTTAGAAGTCTCTTCTAACCTTAATGATTCCAGGATTCCGTGATTCTGTGAATAAAACAGCTCATTATTTAATTCCAATTTCTTTTTGGAAAAGATGGTTACAGAGTGTACTGAGAGGAGAGGACTGTGAGATTGTCACAGACATCTGGGTGGAACTTTCAGAGGTAACTCTAAACTCCATGTTATTAAAGAGATAATACCACTTGGATAAAAGAACTAATCAGTGAGATTTCAAATTCCTGGTTAACACTTTGGGGACTATATGCTACACATAACTGGGACCACATATTCTGAAAAGTGATAGTCAATAAATGCCTCATTCAAACTGTCAGTCTTCAAGAAGTGAAACTTTTGAATAGTTGAAGAAGGTGCCTGACTGTAGGCAATAACCCTGGATGAGGTGATCACAAGTTGTATGGTGAAAGGTAGGGGTGAAAGAAAGCAGAATATTCTCCATTTTAGAAAGGCAATCTGTGATAAATGAAGGAACATGACAATACAATCACCTTGTATAATGAAAATAGAAATCTGAATGTGGAAGAAGCCCTAGATATCTTAAAACCAAACCTGCTATTGGGAATCTCTCTCTCACACAAGGCAAAAAGATTTACAGATAGAGGTTTCAAGGCAGAAGTGGAAGAGAAGTGGCATCAAGAGAGAGGTAAGAATTGTAAGCAGAGAGCATATAACAAAACAGAAACGTTCTGGTTGAGGAAAGATCTCAAATATCAGCAAATGTGAGAATGAAGGCAAAATTTATCTGGACCATCTGGTTAATTTTGGTCCTGTGTATGACATCTGGAAAAAAAGGAAGATGTTATCCAGCTGTGACATAATATTGTAGAGGGCAGGATGGTTAATAGGAGGGAAAGAAAATTGCTAGTATCACATATAAGATGAAAATGAAACACAGTCAACAGCCTCCAGGCAAAAAGAACAGATAATGCCCATTCCAGAAGTCAGGAAATGGCGTCAAATTAAATTAGTTGTAGCATAGTAAAGTTTTTAAAGTAAGTATAGCAGGAAATGAGAAAAGAGTAGTGTTTGTTTACACAAGTAGGACCTTACCAGATTAACTTAATATATCTTTGTTTGATAATATCATTCAACTTCTAGATAAAGGAGGAAATGATAGGAATTAACAGAACAATGCCAGAGACTATCAATAGAGAAAAAAGTAAAATCTAATGATCGTAGGTGAAGTATTTGTGTGAGGGCTATTCTCTTTTCTTTCCTCCATCCCAAAATCAGATCTGTGTTTAAACCTATCAGATATTTTCCTTAATAACATTGACACAAGAAGGTGGTGGGAAGCAGATTTGTAAATGACTCCGTGCTCACAGGTACCAACAGTACTGGAGAACTGGGAAACTATACACAATTAAACTGATGGAGAAATAGAAATGCAATTAACTTCAAGAATGTAAAAGCAAGACCTCTGGGAATTACTATCAGAAATTTCCTCTATCAGCTGTGAGCTCATCACTTGAAAAAGACGATGAAGAAGGACAGAATATTCTAGTATATCACAGCATAATATGAAATGCCATTCATTTTCAGTATTAGAATAACAAATGCAGCCTTAAACATGGCTAGGTAACAGGTTAAGTGCCTTCACATAGGCACTTTAATTGGCAGCATGGAAGTACTTATTTGGAGCTCCATATAGCAGTCATAAGCTGGCTTTAAGATGTAACAAACTGACGGGGTTGATGTGCCATGACTTTTTCTGTTGCCTTCATTTGAGCTTTGTTCATGTTGTTAAACTGGGTAGGACAGAGAGCCACAAGCTGTCAAGCCAGTTTGTAATTAAGCCATGACTTAGCATGGCTTAATAAGTCACTACTCCACAGACAAGTTATAATAACTGCCTGGGTGCATGTTCCCAGCTCATCCAGCTGCTGAAGTAAAATGTATTAGTTTATGATACTATATGCTGCTATAGCATCCTAGCTGATAAGCAATAATTTGCCTTGGTAACCCAATCATTTGTGAATATACATTCATGCTTTTTCTCTGTGCTACTAGGAAGTGATGGACTCAATGCAGTATTGTAGGTAGCATGGAAAATAGAGTAGAAATGTTAGTTTTATTATTTTTTTGCTGAGATGTCTACTTTTGCAGTCTAAAATCTTGCTAAACATTTTACTTTTGTGTTAGAATACCAATTTTTGCTTAGACTACTCTCACCCATCATCACTAGTGTGTCTGCATCATTGTTACTGCCATTGTTTGTTCTTCACTGATTATCTGGACTTCAGATTACTTTTTTTACCCTTTGACTGAAGTATTGTAAGGGAGCTTAAATTTTTAAACATCTTTCCAATATAGATAAAGAGTTATATAGTATAAACCATTCTAATAAAAATCCAAAAATAAGCATAGGATTCAGGAAAAAAAATAAATGTGAAGAGGTTATCATTGAAATATGCAGCTATTAACAGAGATATATTACTGTCGATGCAATTCCATTGCTACCTTTTCCTACACAGTTACATTTCTGTCCTAAACATGTCTCTAACAGTAACCTAATGACAAGTTCACAGTTTCATACTTAATCTTTGTAATATTTTCCTAATTCATATGGAAACATCATTACTGTTAATTTACTATTTTACCCTTTCTTACTGTAACTATGAGAAGTAATTGCCTGGGAGAGTGGCAAAGTTTATTTCATAAAATCAGTGACACTTTAAAAATACTTTAGAAATACTTACCCACATTTCCATTCACTGTCATCTCTTTTTCTCCCCACTGTTGAGGGAGAACACTGTTCCCGAGTGAGAGAGGGGGCTTGTAATACATGCTGTTCTCATCTACCCATGGGCAAGAGAAGCAGTCTAGAATGGGACAACACATCATGTAGAAGCAATCTGATCTAAGTGAGTAGTTTTTATTATTTGAGGATGTTTCTTGTGAGGGCATTCTGTTAAGATTAGCCAAGCTGTTAAACTGGAATGGATGTGACTCATCATCCTTCCGTGGGGTAAAATACCAGCAACCAAACTGTGCACAGTGTGAAAGGTGGCCCTAAAACACACTTGAAATGTTAACAATGAGCAAAATGTGTCTTGAGAAGATTTTTATTTTCTTTTAAGGCTGAGGAGAAAAAATGTCATCTTCTGACAGACACCTCATGCATGTCCAGTAGGTCATTGAGCCCTTTCCTAAAGAACTGAACCACAGCAGGGGCTGTTGAGTAGTTCATAGATCCATGCCACTGATGAATACCTGTTCAAGTAGAAAGGAAAGATGGCAAGAAATTAAAAATGATAAAAATCAAAAAAAGCAAGCACACAGCAAGGGAAGCATGTCTGTTTCTCTAAAATCTTGTAGCATAAATGCTCTCTGGTATCCATCCAAGTGGTGCACAGTGCCAGAAGAAGTGGCCCAGCAGGCCAGAGCTGTAGACATGACTGGTTGTAAATTTGCTAATGGAAACACTTGGTGGTGACTCAGAGTCACCAGCAGCAAACCCATCTGGTAAGATCAACAGGCTGTATACCAGCTTGCTGGTGACTAGAGCTAATAAGCAACATTGGCAAGAGGCATAACACTGACTCTGAATGGAGACCCTCACAAAAAAGACTTAATTGTTCTTTCTCTGCATTTCTGTAGGGCACTTTGATAGGTGCTATCCCTGACCATCAGAGTGGTCCATGTTAGACCCTTTTTCACGTTGCAGCCATTTCAATTTTGAGCTCTGAGCAAAGAGCTTAGCAATCTGCATGCTAAATCCAAGTACATCCCCTGTATTGTCCTGCAGTATTCATAGGTCAAAAATTAATGTTTTAAATGTTAAAACATACAAGTGTGTGGTGAGCCTTCACAAAGAAAAGCAAAGCAGAATGTAGGTTAGGTTCCATGGCGTTATTTATTATGATTTTTTTTTTTTCAATTAGCAGTGTGGGTGTGTGTGTGTTCCAATTATATACTAGCAGACCGAACAACTATTTTAAGGTAAACATGTTGCATTTAGTTTTGAAAGTGTTGTGAAATGTGTATTTGTCTTGTTATTAAATCCTTCCTAAAAAAGAAAATGTGTCTATTTCTTACTAGCATATTCTCATGCAGATTATTAATGACAAGGGTATTAATTTATATAAGCTGTTCTTCTGGCTTCTGGAAATTATATTAGTGTCTGGACGGGAAAACAAAACAAAACAAAAACCCAACAAAAAACCCAGCTCAGATATATTCTCACCATGGTGACCTACGAGAGAACTGTCACAACAGAAGCTGCTGTTGCCACTACAATTTCCAGAACTCCTGCTGTTCGTGTTGTTGCTGAAGAGAAAATCCACTGCCCTTTGCTGCACTTAAAGCTCAGTGAGATCAGATTGCAGCTTAAAGATAATGTTCACACTTTACTGTACATCAGTATCAAAGAGAAAATGAGATGATCAAAATATGCCAACCATAATAGTAGTGTCAACATTAACTATGCTGTGTACTTCCTTTGAAGCAACGAGTGCTCTGACTCCCTCCTGTTTCAGCAAATGGGAACTAGCATCATGATCACAGCCTTTGGGCTCAGCTCTGCTCAAACCAGAGTGCTACTATCTTGGGAAGAATACCAGCCAGGCAAGAAGTAGAAGATTAATCTCCTTCAAAATAAAATAAAATCTGGTGGTGTTTTTGAAACACAAAAATAAATTAGTAGTTGCAGTTTTCAAAGAGGAAGTATTTAGAACAGGCATGTTGTCTCTCAGCACAATGAATGTTATGAACTCTTTTCTCACTCTCTGCCAGAGCAGTGCTAGTTAAAACAAGCACATTACAAAGGTCCTTTTTGTCAATAGGAGAACTACTAAGTCAATGAAATGTGTAAAGCATACATTTTTAAGAAGTTACCTGTTACCCAAATAAATAAGAGTATTTCAAATGATTAGAAAAGACTTTCTAACGTCAAAGATAATCTAAAGCTCATGACAAGAGGACATTGGATTTTAAATGTGAATGTTCAGCTTTGGAGAAATGAGTCGTTTCATGAATTTTACACTCCATGATACAAAAATGAAACAAAACCAACAAAGCCTTGATGATAGGACTTGACATTTTAAAAGCAGTGTTTCTGAAAGCAAAAGGGCCCTCAGCAGACCTCTTATTAGCTACTCACTATCAAGAAACTCTGGAATAAATAACTGAGAGAAATTGCCAGGATATCTATAATTAACTATGGCTAAGGGAATTAGAGTTGGAAGTTACTATGATAGTTGTAAAGCCTCTGGTATGCTACAGTGAGGAAGTAAAAGGAATGAAAATTATTTGAGAACATGCTCAAAACCCTAAACTTATCATCATTATTAGTGACGTGTAATGTGCGAACCCTATGAATAAAGTAATCCGTTTTTCACAAATTATGAGATTAGTGTCTGATATACAGTTGATAGTCTTATTACATGTAATTTATAAGATCTTTAAAAGCCATGTTACTCTTGAACAGACTAATTCCCACTATATCAGAAGGAATTTTACCTGAAAGCCAATGTGGTTTAAGAGCCAACAGGAGTACCACAGACATGATATTTGTTCTCAGACAACTGCAAGAGAAATGTAGGGAACAGAACAAAGGTCTTTATGTAACCTTTGTTGATCTCACCAAGTCTTTTGATACTGTGAACAGAAATGGTCTATGGCAGATTTTGGAACGTTTAGGTTGTCCCCCCAAGTTTCTTAAAATTATTATCTCGTTACATGAGAATCAGCATGGCCAAGTCAGATATGGCAGTGCACTTTCTGAGCCCTTTCTAATAACTAATGGCATGGAACAAGGCTGCGTTCTTGCACCAACTCTATTCACACTCTTTTTTAGCATGATTCTTCAAAGGGCCATGACAGAGTTTGATGACCAGGATGGTATCTACATTAGANGAGGCCATGCTGCTGAGAACGCAGCTGTGTTGGTCAGGTCATGTCTCCAGGATGAAGAACTACTGCCTTCCTAAAATTATTCTTTATGGTGAACTTGCCACTGGCTATCGCAAGAGAGGAGCCCCGAAGAGGAGATACAAGGACTCCCTGAAATAACATCTCAGACTTGGCCATACTGATCCACTTAACTGGTCTACTCTGACCTCCAGTCGGGAGGTCTGGAGACACACACTATCTTTAATGCAGCTGATGTTTTTGAGAAGGCATGCAGGATAACTCTTGAGGAGAAAATACAGCGTAGAAAGAATTGTCTTGCAGATTATACCTCCTAAGGAGTCCTTCTGCTGTGGCTTTTTCTACTGATCTTGTCTGTCTCGTATCAGCCTTTTCAGCCATCAGCACGCTTGTAAAAAGCATGGGTAGAACCTTCCCCTGATCTTTGTTTGCAAAGCCTAGCTATGAAAAGCCATGGACAAAAGGGTCATTATAGAAGTTATGCTGTCTGGGAAATGGAAACCCAAATCAAATAATTCATACAATCATGGAATCATTTAGGTTGGAAAAGACCTTTAAGATCATCAAATCCAACCATTATCCTAGCACAGCCAAGTCTACCACCAACTCATGTTGCTAAATGCCACATCTACAAGTCTTTTAAATACCTCCAGGGATGGTGATTCAACTACTTCCTTGGGCAGCCTGTTCCAATGCTTGCCAATTCTTTTGGTGAAGAAAATTTTCCTAATATCCAACTGAAGTCTCCTCTGGTGCAACTTGAGGCCATTTTCTTTTGTGCTACCACTTGCTACTTGGGAAAAGAGACTGACAGGTACTCACCTTGCCACAGCCTCCTTTCAGGTAGTTGCAGAGAGTGAGAAGGTTTCCCCTCAGCCTCCTTTTCTCCAGACTAAAAAAACACTGTTTCCTCAGCCACTCCTCATAAGATTTCAACTGACTTTCCAAGCAGGAAGTTAAAGCTATGTTTGGAAAATTAGTATGTTGAAGGATCACTGCATATCAGAAAGCTGGTAAAGAAGAAATGACAGCAGACATTGGAGAGTACTACCATGAAAAGCTCTTCCAAGACAACAAACAAAAAAATCAAGAGAGGCTCCACAGCTGAAGTGTAGTAAGTGCAAAGGTAACTATATAGTGGACACTGTCAAACACATTGCTGGCACTGTCATATCACAGTAGGATGCTTAGAACTGGATGCCAACAGTGTATAAGCTATAGAGATACAGAAAAGCTCAGTGCCAGTTTATTCAACTGGAGAGGGACCCTTGGATACAGACTTGCAATCCTATGTTTATCTAAGATATCTCAGTGTTAGCTGAAACACCATAAACTGCTTATTTACATTGCTAGATGAGGCTTGGGAGTTTTTACTTCCTGAAAAAAAAAGTTACTTTTTTCAATTACTAACACATTGTCATCACATTATTGTTATATTTTTTGCAAACCAGGAGTAAGACAAAGGAAGGTACAGTGCTTGCAGATGCTGAAAAGAGCAGGGGCATTCGGTCTCCAGTGGCTATGACTTTCAGGTGTGCTAATTCAGTCTGTGGCCCTTTGGAATAAGCCATAGACAAGATGATTTGCTCTGGTACTGACAGTAGCTGACTTCTTACCAGCATTCCTTTCCAGGGCCCTTTCCCTGCCCAGCAATAACATATGGGAAGGATCAGAGCCCCTTGAGAAACAGGGCTTTTAGGAGTGAATTATTGTCAGAACAATTAATCCACTAATCACTCTTTTCTCTTTACAGATCTGTGGCACCACTTGGAAAGAAGACCAACAGTGAGCTGTGTGAATTACTTGGTGATACTAATCTACTCTCAGCTGTTATATTTCTTGGGCATTCATTTCAGCATGGGAAACCGTTGTAAAGCAACCTGTTGTACATATTCAGTAATCATGGCACTTTCAGAAAATTCCCATGCTGTGCAGCAAAGAATGGACTGCAGTATATGGCCCTGTCCTGTCACTAGAGACAGGTGTAGCATCTCAAAAGTGGGCATCTTGCCTACAGAGCATCTGAGTTCAGCAGAGCAGAATCCTTTGTGCATGCCTATTCGATAGAAATCATGGATAGTCTCAGACAAAATGTAAACTGTGAGTGGCAGTACAAGAGCAAGAGAAGGAACATTAACAGGCAGAACATACAGGGACTGAGGTAGGAACATGCATTTCAGTTTCTATTCAAAACTTGACATACAGCTATGAGGTTGTCCTTGTATCATGCCTCATTGCATACAGAATTTTAATGATCACTGAGGACTGAAGTAACAAAAAGCAGTCATACTCTATTTTCAGCACATTTAACTCAAGCCGCAAAGCCAACGACTTCTGAATTCTGTGACAGAAGTACAATAAAATCCTGTGTGAACAATGATGCAGGCAGGAAGGTGTGACTAAAGACTTCAAGTCTTGGATTTTTGTTTTCCAAAAGTGAAACAAAGGACTATATATCCAAAGTACAAGAAGTCAGTGAAGCAGAAACCACAGGAGATGAAGTGTCCTCTCATCTAGCACTTTCAGATTTAAAGGACAGCACAGAATTGCTTTCACCTCATTTTATACCATTTAATTCTGTTGACTTCAGTGGGGTAATAGATGATTTTCAGTCTTAAAAGTAAAAACAGAATCAGGTCAGTTTGTCTTTTTATTAATTTTTCATTGCCTAAGCCTAGGCACTTATCTCAGTTGAGGCCCATGTGCACCGCTCCTAAAGTCACAGCAAAAAGGCAGTGAGTGTGTGTTAGATCTTTAGGTCCATAGCATCAGTAAATTACCATTGCTTTTATATACCCGCAGTGTTTTTCAGACAGACCTTCATATTTGGAAAGTAGAGTTGCACTTACATTATTTTAAAAATTGATTTCAAAGGATTCTGCAAAACATAATCTGAACACACATTTAATAAGACATAAATACAAATTAAGGCAACTGTTGAAGAAGTGTATCTGTCTCTGTAGTTAAAGCCTACTAAATTAAATTTTAAAGAATTCACCCAGACTGGAAATCATATCACTGTGTGTGGGCACAGAAGAAGGCTCAGTAAATTCTGGCTCAGTGGGTGAGTCAGCATGAGTCATCAGCAGACATACCATCCTACAGTTACACGAATCCACAAAGTACATTTAGAAACATTTCACAATAACAAAATAATGCCCATCCTCCTGCTCTTTCTCTAGAAGACATAAATGACAACACCAACTTGCCTGAAATATTGTAGATGTTCTCAGCTCAACATGTGAGGTTGAAAAAAAATCCTTCTATTTTGGTATTTTCATTAAGCAAAGCTAACACAAATATGAAAAGCTGTCAGGACAGCCTCAGGTTGTAAATAAAATCATTTAGATAGTTACATTACACTGACAAAGAACTGAGCAACTTCTACTTTTCAAGTGGATTTCTGATTACTTGATTGAAATGTGAGGGGTTTCTTCTCTCTTCTAATTTTGTTTCCATCACTCAAAACCTCAAGTGGGTAGTAAGATGCTATAATAACTGAAGTTATTTAGCTGACATCACCAGCTGTGTAATAAGCAAAATAGTGTTAATTTTGTTCTGAAGGACTTTTTAATTGTGGCATCTTATTGAAAGACACTGAATGCAGAGTAGATGAGCATTTGTAAGGCTGAAACTATTCCTGCTTTCTCCTCTTCAATTTTTCTTAATTTCCATGGAAAAGTTAAATTGTTTACTCTATATTTAATTTTCCTCTAGAACAGATTCCATTTTCTTCTAATCTGTCGTTCCATATATGATATTTAGCTACCCAGCATACCAAAATTTGTAAAGCTACATAGAAAATGCATTTCTCACTCCTCATACTAATTTTGGGAACTCTAATATTTACTTTTTCTTTAGTTTTCCTAAAGATTAAGGAAATTTCATGGCTGCATTTACAATCTAGTGAATGAGGATTACTCATGGGCATATATGTGTACAGCTATTTGGCTGATTGACCATCTCACAGCCCAGTCTGGAAACCACTGCCACAATTAGTCATCCACTTACATTCCATTTATTACAGTGATGCCACACAGATGCAGCCAGATTCACATCAGCTAATCAAGTTACAAAACAGAGGCCCTGGTTCTATCAGATATGTTAAAATCTGTGTAAACAGAAATGGCTTAACCTCTTATTTTAGGCCACAGACTCTTGTTTCCCAGTCTCCAAATAGGTCAGTAAATGCATTCTGAATTCGTTCTCTCATTATTCTCAAGGATAGGAAGATTTCTGGATTTAGTTCTAACTTATGTTTTGGTTAACTAATTCCTTTCCCAGGTAAGATCTCTCTCTATCACCTACTTTGTATTTCAGGCAATTAATATTGCCCTTCATTTGCTAGTGTTATGTGCTAGTAGTCTCAGTAAAAATTATTTTTTTTAATTCTATGAATGATGTATTAAATCCCATGCACTGACTAAAGGAGGGTATGTTTTCCAGTGCTGCTTCCTCTACCTCAGGCATAGCTGGAACTTGCCTACTGGATTGGGCCCTTTGGCTGGATGAGGAAGCATCAGTTTTGTGAATCCTGTTGAATTGAGGAGTGAACTAGTGTTATTAGGATAGGTAATGTTGGGTACACCTTGCAGACGAGTGTAAGCCCACCGAGGGTTTGGCAAGAAACTCTGAGGGCAAAGAATTTTGTGAGTGTCACAGGCACATTAAAGCTCGATTTGGGCTTCCAGTCTTTAAGTACAGCCACAGGGACAAACTCAAAGCCATATTTACCAAACACCAATGCTTATTACTCACCCAAACACCAATGCTGATTACTTGCTGGATATTCAGAGTTGCGAGCTCCCCACACACAGAACAAAGATGTCAGCACTTAATCCAAGTTGTAAATAAGGTCAGTTCGCAACCTATCTGTTAATAATAGCTAACATGTTGCAAAAAATTCACACAAAGAAAATCAGAAACACTTTTCTTCAACCATGTTCACTCAGTAATAGATTTATTTCAAGGTGAAATCTTGTAGGACTTTGCTGCTTTTTGACTGTAAACGGTTTAGAGTGGAAAACACTTTCTGCAGAAAACCTCACTATTTATTATATATATATGCAATATACAATTATGTACATACACATCTTTATAGAATATGTTCTCAGCGTGTAGTCTTTCCACAGAAACTCAGTATTCAATGTCTTGTATATTTTAAGCTGTATTTTATTAAAAAATGTAAAATAGTGTCTATTTTAGTAAACTCATTACCAAATGTTGCTGGAGGCAATACTCAGTCTTGTGATATGTTACTCTTTCTTCAGCATTCCTTACAATTAAAGTGGGTTGATGGGCACTTGTTTAAGTTATCAAAAATGAGTCAAATTCCCCATTTCCTTATGCTTTCTATCAGCTACTGAAATTAACACTTTCTGTATTTTTGGGGGAGTTTATTTCCAAACTTGGTGTAAGTAGAAGAAAACCACTTTGGCAACCATACCACAGATTCAGGACCAAGGATTTGTCAAAGATGTTTTAATATTTGGCTGCAGCAGATGACTTAACAAACAATAATTCTTGAGTTATCTTTGAGGGAGTATCTCGCTTTCAGCAGAGGCTATCAGGGCCTGGAGAAGGTGCATGGAATTACCCTTTCTTTCACCACAAGTTCAAAACTGAACTTAACAGGACTGACAACTAAAAACTTCCAGTCAGACCTACAGAGATGGAGACCTTGTGAGCAGGCATACAAGAGTGAAAACTGCCGGTATTATTTACCTCCCTTCTGCCCTTATGTGCTTTCAGATGCATTTAACAGCAAATCCCTGGGCCACATGAATGAGCCACTGTCCCTGCTCAGCATCTCACTTGCCTGGGCAGTGGAAGCTCCCAAGTGCTCTTGCAGTCTCGTCTCACTTCTGTTCGGGCTGCTTGGAAGGATGGCATGGGTTCATGTCCAGGCCTTTGGTATATCTTGGGGTTAGGACTGCCCCTCACTTCAGCTACACAGCTGTTGAGTGACTATCCGCAAAAGCATTTGGGTACCTCAGTGCCCTTGAGACCTCACACAAGACTCTGAATGAAGAAACTCCAGTCCTTGTGACTGGGTAATAGGATGCAAGTTTTCAGGAGGGCTTATTCCAGGGGTTTGGGGTCCTTATTCTTAAAATCTTCTGTAGTTCCTACAGTGTTTTTTATGAGCTGGCATTGAGGAAGGCACTGCCCTGCGAGCAAGGTAAGCTCGACAAAAGCGCTTTTCAGATCTGTCTGCACAGGAAAGGTGTTGGCCCTGGGCTGTGCGTGCCCTGTGTCACATCCCCCTGTCCCCTGGGTGCAGCTTCTGGACGCGGTAGTCTGAGGTAACTGCGGGGGTGAAGCGGAGGCAGAGCTGCACATAGCCCATGTGATACATGCCCACCTGCCAGGCACTGATTGGGCCCAGAAGCCAGAGTCCCCCCAATCAGGGTATAGTGAATTTCAGCTGAGCTAGTCCTACACTGAAGGTCGATAAACCCTCCCCTATATCAGTCAAGCCTATGGAGCAGCATGA